>JAODAL010026378.1:0-56886 GCA_025379985.1 Phyllomedusa bahiana | reverse complement strand
GGTATTTTTTTTTAAAAAAGAAGGGCGAGCTCAGCCCAAATCTCCTGCACCCCAGTGCAGTCTAGAATAGAAAGCCTATGAAAGTGTTACAGGAAATTTATGTTGACAACAAGATAAGTAAAGCTCTCAAACTTTATACAGTGGACCGTCAGGAATCAAAAATTAATCACTGGAAAAAGAGATGTAAAAAAAAAAGGGCCAGCCCGAAATCTGAAAACCGATTGCAAAATCCACGCCAAAAACCAAGGTACAGCAATGGTAAATACCATCGGGTTCTGTAACAGAATCCAACAGCATTTTACTGCCGTGTAGACATAGCCTAGGAGGGCTTATACTGAACAGGAAAATAATATACCAACCTCTAAAGTGTGTGAGGCCAAATTAACCTTATGCTACAGACTGCCGAGCAAACATAGGAACATCGTCAAGACAGGAACAGCAGCACCCCGAACCTTAGCTATTAAGCCCTGGTGCTCCCTGATTAGCGGGGACCCAACAGAATAACAATCTAATGATAAAGTCCCAAGAAAAGTTCTGACGCGTTTCGCTCCCAGGTTGTCCTCGGGGACAATAGAATATGTGTGAACAGTAGAGAAAGTAGCATCAGACATAGAAACAATAAGGACACGATTGCAAAGATTACAGGAACATAAAAGAAGGAAAGATAGATAGATAAGAGATAGATAGATATGAGATAGATAGATGTGAGATAGATAAGAGATAGATAGATATGAGATAGATAGATATGAGATGGATAGATATGAGATGGATAGATATGAGATTTATCGATAGATAGATATGGTATAGATAGATAGATATGGGATAGATAGATATGGGATTGATTGATAGATATGAGATAGATAGATAGATAGATATGAGATAGATAGATATGAGATAGATAGATATGGGATTGATTGATAGATAGATAGATATGAGATAGATATGAGATAGATATGAGATAGATAGATATGTGATTGATAGATAGATATGGGATTGATAGATAGATATGAGATAGATAGATATGAGATAGATAGATAGATATGGGATAGATAGATAGATAGATATGAGATAGATAGATATGAGATAGATAGATATGAGATAGATAGATATGAGATAGATAGATAGATATGAGATAGATAGATATGAGATAGATAGATATGAGATAGATAGATATGAGATGGATAGATATGAGATGGTAGATTGAGATGGATAGATATGAGTTAGGATAGATATGAGATAGATAGATTTTGAGATAGATAGAATATTGGATAGATATGAGATAGATAGATATGAGATAGATAGATAGTTAGATTATGAGATAGATAGATATGAGATAGATTTAAAAGGAGATAGATATGAGTAAAATTAGATATGAGATAGATAGATAGATATGAGATAGATAGATTAGATATGAGATAGATAGATAGATATGAGATAGATAGGTATGAGATAGATAGATATGAGTAGAAAAGAAATGAGATAGATTGAGATAGAGTTTATGATAGATAAAAAAAGAAAAAAATGCAGCACACTCTTCAAACCAATACATACGATGGGAGCCAGCAGAAAAAGTCCTGACCAAGACTGCAATATCCAAACGAAAAAATCCACAGCACTCCTTATTTAGAATGAAACTTGTGTCCTTTATTCACCCATGGCACTTGCAATGTTTCAAACCCGACAATGGGGGGTCCCTTTTTCAAGCATAGTGATACATGCATACAAGGGGTATACAAACCCCAAATTGTGATTACATCAATAATTAACCAATAACCATTTAATAATGATACAATATTAAAATTCCATTGCATTTATAAATACCAAAATCCCAGTGTCAAATACATAATGTGAAAACATATATATATATATATATAATAATACAATCTATTACATTAATAACTGTGCCATAACTTTAATATTACATAAACAATTAAGTGAAAAAATCTATGCATAAATAAAAAACAATTTTCTTACTGATAGTGCTGAGCTCAAGTACAATGTGACTTACTGCTATGTAATTGTTTCTTACAAACTTTGTATTGTTTTTCATATACTTTGTTTGCATGGTCTTTGCTTTATATGCTTTTTTTACATTTTTATTTCAATAAAATCCTCTCGGAATTAAAAAAATAAAATAAAAATTTCTTTACTCTAGAGGAACCACTCACCATAGACATCACTAACAATCAAAACAGCGTCTCAGATGCACTATTGCGCATGTCAATGACATCAGCGCATCACATGATTGCCCACTTCTTCCACAAACTCCTGGCAACCCAATGCGCATGTGCAGAGAAACCGCACACGCGCCGTTATTCCAATCGGGTTGCCCTTACAAAAGATGGTTAAAAAAAAATAAAAACATACTGCACATGCGCAATAAACAGTTGGCACTCAAATAAGCTTCATAAAGACTTATTCTTCTTTATTGCAGCAAAAAAAAAAAAAAAAAAAAATTAAAATAAAAAAAAATGGAGTACTAGGTATTGAATGCATCCCCAAACAGCATGGTTCAGGCGCACTAACCTCCATAGTAAGAATAATATAGACATGGGGGGCACAAGAGACGAGGGGAGTAACAACCTAATGAAGGCATGAACACCCCAAATCTCTACTTCGGACATACCCAGCCTCGCCAATAAGAGAAGACTGGATGCCACAGCAGCGTCCCCCATATCATTAGTAAAAAGTAATTAGTTAAGGAGGGCACAGGGCCACAGGGCAGCGCTGGCTAACCTGTCCACTAGGGGCAGGGCTGTGGAGTCGGTGGCTATTTTGCAGGAGTCGGAGTCGTCTTTAAAAGGGGAAACCGACTTCGACTCCCAAAATATATTAATAAGTTGGTCCAGTTAGTTCGATGCAAAGAACAAGATGAATTGGGTCCAGCCAGTGCTACTGCTCCCAAAATCTTCAGCCTCATCACATTGAGGAGTGTAATTGATGACATTGGAGCAGGCAAAGCGCTGCCCCAGGGGAAAAGTTTTTCCCCAGGGCAAACAGATTTTAGAAAAATTTTTCCCTGTTTTTAGAAGTAAAAGATTTTCAAATTTTTCATAAAAAACTAACGGTGGTGAGGAAATTTCCTTTTTTACCGCATTGTTGAGATGTTCCCCCTGTGGTCCCCTTTTTTGCCACCAACCCAGTTAGTGTAGAGAGGCCTTTTACCCTGGAAAATAATGAGATCAGATGTGAGGTCATGTATGCAGGATTGAAAAGGGGGAAATATTTTTCTCAAAAACAAATTTAGAGAAATCCACAAATGTTTCTGCAGTATTTTGATATTTAAAATGTTTTTTGTGTCCTTTTCTTATCAATAAATATATTTTACATGACAAAAACAAAATGGTAAAAAATGTTTTTTAAAATTTTGCTTTCGGCTCCCTTTCTCACCTCCCCTACAGCTTTGCTGAGGCTACTGTAATTTTTTTACGTTTATTTTAGATCTTATCATAAAAGTGACTTTTAAAGTATTTAGATTTGTTGTTTGCGATTCTTTCCCGTTTTAAAGGTTTTTTTATGTTTTGCTCCTAAAAATTTTAAAATTGTTTAATTTTTTTTTATTTTGTTGTATTTGGGAAAACCCCCTTTGGCTTTCCAAAAACTGTGAAACCTTTGGGCTCTAAAACAGATTCAAGCATATTTGACCAAAATCTGATCGCAGATCTCTTTTTACACATTCCCCCCTGTTGGGCAACTGGACTTGGTACAAAAAAGGTTTTTTTAGTTGTACCACAAGTGTTCAAAAGTCAAAAAAATTTTACCCTTTTTCTTGTCGTGTCGTTCTACTAATTTGCTTGATTTTGTATCTTTAAGGTGATAAACAGCCTATGTTTACCTTTTTACTTCAAAGTTTTTCACTTAAAAAAAGCGCCCTGTATAAGGGGGTCAGGGGTGGAGGTTTGGGAAATTAAGGAGCAAAAAAACCCCCCCCCCCCCCCCCCCCCCCGGCTTCGTCTTGCCGACTTCCCAGCCCCGAATAGGGGGAATATAATTTCCCCAATTTCTGTATTTAAAAAAAAGAAAAAAAGAAAAAATGCATTTTAAAAAAATTTAATAATTTTTTTTTACAGAAAGAAATGGGAAACAGGATTAAAAAAAATCTTTTTTATGTTTCAAAGGTGAGAGGTTTTCTTAATTCAAAAATTTTAAAAAACACCTCTGAAAAAAAAAGAGGAAAAAAATTTTTTTTTCTATAAAGACAAATCAACATTTAACCAATAAATTTCATGTAACCCAATACAAAGTGGAGAAAAAGAAAGGGGAAAAAAAAAAAGGTTTTTGGGCAATTTTG
This sequence comes from Phyllomedusa bahiana, assembly GCA_025379985.1. Classification (NCBI taxonomy): domain Eukaryota; kingdom Metazoa; phylum Chordata; class Amphibia; order Anura; family Hylidae; genus Phyllomedusa; species Phyllomedusa bahiana. The sequence goes on along the minus strand of JAODAL010026378.1, from coordinate 52,595 downwards.
TATGCGCTGATGTCATTTACACCAAATAGTGCGTTGAGCACCGTTTTGATTGTTAGTGAGGTTATCGTGAGTGGTTTTTTTAGGTTTTTGGAAATTGATTTTTAAAATTTTTGCATAGGTTTTTTTTCACTTAATTGTTTATGTGAAAAAAAGTTATGGCACGTTTTAATGAAATAGTTGTTTTTTTATTAATCCCCGGCCACTTTATTAGGACACTGTCCAATGTCGTTAACATTTTAATTTCAAATCGCCAATCAAATGGCGGCAATCAGTGAATTTTAGGCATGTAGACATGGTAAAAGCAATCTCCTGCGTTCAAAAAAGGCTCAGTATGGGGAAAGAAAGGGTGATTTGAGTGCCTTTTTTGAACGTGGCATGGTTTTGGTCCAAAGGGTTGGTGTCCCCCCAATTATTTTGGGTTTTTTTGCTGTTTCCGGGGGTTTTTCACGCACAACCTTTCTAGGGTTTAAGGAAATGGTCCGAAAAAAAAAAAATCTTTGTGAGCGGCGTCTGTGGGCGGAAAATGTTTGTTGATCCCAGAGGTCAAAGGGGAAGGGGCAGACTGGTTCGGCTGTTAAAAAGGAACGGGGATAAATAGCCACCCGTTACAACCAAGGTGGCGAAGGCCCCTTTGAAGAAACAGGACGGCGAATTTTGAGGCAGATGGGCTAAAGCGGGCAGAAGACCACAGGGGGCCCACTCCTTTCAGTAAAAAACGGGGGGAAATGGGGCTCCAATTTGCCGGGGGTTTTGAGTTTGGGAAAAAAAACGTTGCCGGTTTGATGATTCTCGATTTTTGCTGCGAAATTGGGGGTGGGCAGATTTGGCGTAAACAACAGGGCTGGATCCATCCTCCCTGTAAAAAACGGTTCAGGCTGGTGGGGGTTTGTTTTCGGTGTGGGAATATTTTTTTGGATTTTGGGCCCCTTGGAAACCAATTTTGAAACTTATTGAACCTTGTGGAATCTATGCCAAAAAGAATTGAGGAAGTTCTGAAGGCAAAAGGGGGCCCAAACCCCGTTCTAGCTGGTTGTCCCAAATAAAGTGGCCCGGGGGAGTGGTTATTTTTTTTGTTTTCACATTGTTTTTGGGACACTGGATTTTGGTTTTTTTTATGAATGGATATGTTTTTTAGGTTATTAAAATGGTTATTGGTTTTTTATTGATGTTAATCCCGTTTGGGGGTTTTGTTTCCCTTGTATGCATGTTCATATGTTGAGAAAAGACCCCTTTGTGGGTTGAAAACGTTGAGGTGCATGGGTGAATAAAGGAAAAACAGTTTCATTCTAAAAAAGGGAGTGCTGTGGTTTTTCCTTTTTGATGATAGATAGGATGGGAAATTTTTAGTTATGAGTAGATAGACGAAAATTAGAGATAGATAGAGTAGATGATAGTAGTTTTGAGATAGATGATGATCGAAAGAAAGATATGAGATAAAAGATGGATAGAAAGATATGAGATGGGTTAGAAAGATAGATAGTTTATGGATAGATAATATGGTTTAGATAGATAGAAGTTATGACATAGAAAATAGTTTAATTTTAAAAATAGTTTAGATAGATAGGGGAAGTTTGATATGAAAATGAAAAGGTAGATAGTAGATAGTAGATAGTTAATATGGATAGTAGATACAGTTTGATAGATTAAGATAGATATGAGTAAAAGATAGATAGAAAGTAGATAGATAGGGAAATTGATAGATATGGGTTTTGGGATAGAAAAGGGTTTGTTTGTTTGAAAAATTTAAATAGATATGGGGGATAGAAAATGAATAGATGGGATATGAGTTTAATAGATAGATGTTAGGGGAAATAGATAAAATGGGGGGAGTTTAGATAGAAAAATAAATATTATGAATACATAATAGAAAGACATGAGATAGATAGTTTATGGGATAAATTGAGTAGATAGATAGGGGATAGTTTAGTTTTAAAAAGGGTTTAAAAAGATATGATTAGATAGATAGTTTGTTTTTGAGTAGATAGATATGAGATAGATAGATATTAGGGGAAAGATAGATATGGGTTAGTTTGTTTGGGTTTAATAGATAGAAGAAAAGATAAAATAGTTTGATAGTTTTGATATGGGGTTTGATAGTTTTTTTAGTTTGGTTCAGTGACTGAACCCAAAAGGCCCCAAAATTTTTTTGGCTCCCGCCCAAACAGGGATAAGGACAAAAAAAACCGTCGGATTCTCAACCCTTTAAAATCAAATATTTTAAAGAAATTGCACACACAAACCCAATTTTTTTGAAAATGTTAGATATACTATGAAAAGATCTATTAAAAATACACCTTTGACTTTTCAAATTACTCCCTTTCCTGTGGAGATTTAGACCCTACATGGAAAATTTTAAAAAAATAAAAATCCAAAACCATGCCACAAATTTTTCAGTTTACTTGGGTTTTTTAGCCTTCCCTTTTAACTTCAAAAGAAAATTTTTTCCCCCTTTTTCCTTTGTAGTTTAATTTTGGTACCGTTTAAAACCCATGGGAAAGATTGAAATTTGAAGAAATGGGGGCAAAACCTTTTAGGGCTAACTAAAGTATATTTGATGGGAGTTTTTGAGAAAAACTACCCCCTTCTTCAAAACATGATGTTAAACAAAAAAATTAAAAATTCACAAGGCTTTTTAAAACCCCCAAAAGACAGGGGCCCTTTCCCAAAGGTTTCCTTAAAAATTCTTAAACAAAAAAAATGAAATTATAAGAAACAAAGCCCATTTAAAAACAGGTAAAAACAATTAACTACCCGGAAAACCTTGTGGGGCATGCCCGAGGGGTCAGTAAATCTGCCGCTTATCTCACACCCCATCAGTGTAATTTGGGGCCCATCAAAATTTCCCACATTTTAGTTTAAACATAAAAAAAAGCAGGGATTTTTCCCCCCTTTTGCAGAGTCTGAAATTTTTTGCTTTAAATTTTAAAAAATTCCCATTCCCCCCCCCGGCAAAGTTTCCCAAAAAAACCCACAATCTTCAAAACTTCAAAACAGTGGCCCCTCTGGCAAAGGTTGGAAATTTGGAAAAACAGTTCAATTTTTAAATTAAAGGGATTCGTGTGATTTAAAAATCCTGGTTTAGTCTTTGCCTTTTCCCCCCACAAAAAGGGCCCGGGTTGGGACCGGGCTTTGCGCACACAAATCAGAAACCCCCACTTTTGCTAGCCCTGCAGGAAAAGCCCCCCCAAAATTCTGTGCACCTGAGGGCCTGGGGGACAGGTACACTGTCACCCATTGGGGGTTTCCTGAAAGGTTTTGGGCACCTTTTTTTGCAGGCGGGGTGGGGTCCCCTTTTTTTCATTTGGGGGCCTTCGGGGGGGCCCCGGCCCAATAATCCCGCCCGGTTTGGGTTTGGTTCCGAAAGGAGGGGAAAGGGGGGGGACTGGGAATTTTTTCTTTGAGTCTATTGTCTTTTATGTAGCAAAAGGTTGGGTTCCTTGGCAAATTTTCTTGGTTTCCCCAGCTTTTTGGGTTTAGGGAAAAACAGGGGCCCTTCTTCCTTCGGTTTCATTGTATTTTAAGTGGGACGCTCTGTTTTTGGGGGCCCGGTTTTGGGCGTTTTGGGTTTTTGTCCTCATTTTGGGTTTTGTTTTCCCCAATTGGTTTAAATTTTGCCCCTCAATCCGGAGGTGTTTGTCCTTCTGTTTTTTGGGGAGCAAATACGTTTGGAACCGTATACCCGGGCTGTAGAAAAAGGATTGCTTTGTGTGCTTGGGGTGGGGTTTTGTCATTCCTGAGGTGGGCCGTTCTTTTCTGGGGGTTTTTGGGGGGTACACGGGATGTGGTAGCCGGGGTTTCTTGATGTGAAATTGTAAAACCAAAAATTGTTTTTTGACACCCCTTGGAGAAACTAAACCCCCCAAAAAAAACCAAAATTAACACAGTTTCTTTCATTTTCAAAACTCAGCCCAACTTTTTAAATTTGGAGAAAACCAAATTTACAGCAAATTGGGAACTTCTTGGGGGCCCCAGAGGTCCCGCCCCAGTATGCAACCTTTTTTTTTTCCTTGGGCGGAACGGGAAGGAGCGTACTATCCACATCCCCCCAAACCCATGAGGTCCCTCCGTTACATGGGGATGATATCTTTTTCCCATCGGGATGCGGGCGAGGGGGCCCTAATTCAATTCCATAATACTTCAATAAACTTCCACCCAACCAAAAAACCCTAAAGTTACCTTTTTCAAAAAGAAAAACCCACTTTCTGGATACTAAAAATACACATCAAAAACACCGGTACTCCATCAGTGTCCCCAACAAACCCACAGCAGAAGGGGCCTACCTAGGAATAAACAGTTTTCCCCCCCCCAACACACAAACAACCCTTATTTACAGCCAGGCTATCCCGGGAACAATCGTTTTTTGCTCCAAAAAGACAGCCCTTTGGACAAACCCCCCCTCCGGGAACTGAGGAAAAAAATTTTTCCCCAAAATTGGGTTTAACAAAAAAAAAGTGAGGGAAAACCCAAATCCCAAAAGCGGCCGCATCAACAAGACGTTACTTACAAACAAAAAAAACCCCCAAGGGGAAAGAACGGGGGCCCCTAGTTTTTCACCAAAACCCACAGCGGGAGACCCTACAAAGTTTCCCAAAGGGAAATTTTTCAATGTTACATAGAGACAATAATTTCCAAAGGGACATACCCCCAGCCCCCCCTCTCCTCTCCTTTGGGCCCAACCACCAAACCTGGGGCGTATTATTGCCCGGAGCGCCCGGGGCCCCAACTGAAAATGGCACCCACCCTGCCTGAAAAACAGGTGCAAGCCTGCGGGCACATCCCACGGGCTGACAGTGTACCTGTCCCAAAAGTCCCACGGGTTGCAAAAATTTTGGGGGGACATTTTCCTGCGGGCTAGAAATGTGGTGTACATGTTTTATGTTGCGAAATTCCCCGGGCCCACAGGCCTTTAGGGGGGGGGGAAAACAGGGAAAAAGACTCACCACGCATGAACTCACACAGATTCACTATTAAAAACCAGTAGAATTGATCTTCCATTGCCACAAACTTCTCCAAGGGGGCCACTGTATTGAAGTTGGGAAAGATTGGGGTTTTAAAATGGGAAATTTAAGACGCTGGGAAAGAGAAGGAAAGGGAATTTTTTTTAAATGCAAAAATTTCGACTCTGCAAAAGGGGTTAAATATCCTTGCAGTTTTTTGTCAAACTTTATGTGAATTGTGATGGCCAAAAAATTTAACACGTAAAGGTGGAGATAAGCCCCGATTTATGCCCCCTCTGTCATGCTCAAAATTTTTCCGGGAATAGTTTTTTTGTTTGACCTGTTTTAAATGACTTGTTTGCTTATTTTGCATTTTGTTATGTTTAAGAATTCTAAGATCCTTTGAAGGTCCCCTGGGCTTGTGTGTATAAAAAAACCCGTGAAATTTTTTAATTTCTTGTATATCATCATGTCTTTAAGAAGGGGGGCAGTTTTTTCTCGAAAAACCACCATCAAATATACTTTAGTTACCCTTTTAAAAAGGGATCGCCTGATTTTTTCATTTTTCTATAATTTCTATGGGTAACACGGTTTCAACATTATACTACAAACAAAATTTTAAAATACCAATGTACCGCTCAAAAATGGAATTTTTAAAAACCGGGTTAAAAAACTTGCCCCAAATTTAACGCGGGCATCTTCTTTTTTAAAAAAAATGCAAAAAGGAAAGACTCATCCCCAAAAGGGGTTCCTCTTCATAACCCCAAACCCCGGGACACCTACAACCCGCCCTAAGCCGGGAAAAAACTATGTATTCGAAAAATCTGAAAACTCGAAACTACATGCTAAAAATTTCCTATAAAAACGGAGAAAAACACCCGGAGGAGATACAGGCCCTAAAGACATCACGGGGGAAAGACCCCAAGGAGATGAAAGGCCCAAATCCCCCACATACTACCGGAAAAATGCAGGACATGCTTTTCAAAAAAAAAAGAAGTAAAAACTCCCGAGCTGAGAAAAAAAAGGCCCACTACTACAACCACAACCCCCAGCCCACTAGCATCCCGTGTGGTGAACCTTTCCTCCTAGGGCCAAAAAGCACGAAAAGTCGCTCTTTTCCAAAGGGGTTTTCCTTTTGCCCCTCAGCACTTTAAACCAAAGTCAAAAATCTGCAATGGGCATGGAAAAAGTTTTTCAAAAAAGAATTTAGGGGAAAAACTTCTATGGAAAAAAACCTTCCCTCAGCAAACGGGCTCTGAGAGAACAGCCCCTAAAGGAAAAACCCCCAAAAAATTTAACCTGGACCCCCCCAGCCTGGAAAATAATGCCGCACTGGATAAATACAATTTAAAGTTTCAGAACAAGATAAAAAACTGGGATCTTGGGGAAAGTAAAGAAAAAAGGTCCAAACCTCCCCGCAGGAACGAAGGCCTCACCCCACTGAAAGAAAACAGGACGTAATAATTAAAAAACCCGCTGAAAAAGGGGGGGCCAAAAAGTCATGATGAATTCCCCCTGAACTATAACCAAAGGGAAACAAACAGGCAGCTTTCCAACCCCTTTCCCCTTACTCCAAAAATTTAAAAGTGATCCCCCAGAGGGGCTTTATAAAAAAGCTAAAGAAAATGATCAAAAAAGTTTCCAACCAAAAGGGCCAGAGCCCGGAAAAGGGGGTCATCCCCGCGGATCCCAGGCCCGGGGTGCTTCTAAAAGCCCCCAAAACCACAAAGAAAAGGGAACCCTGGGAGGGCCCATCATTTCTGGTATTGGGGGGCTCTGACAGAGGGAAAATCTCATTTGGGGGGAAAAAACTCCTAAAACCCCCCCGGGCAGAAAATACTCCAAGCTACACCCGGAACCACCCCTTTTTCTTAAAAAAACTTTAAAGGGCCCCCCGGTCCCCTTCCTGAGGGGACCAAAATTTTGGGAACCATGGATGTAGAATCTTTTTATACAAAATTCCCCACAAGGGGTGGAGTTTTCAGCATGTGGGGGACACCGGGGAAAAAAAACCTCCCAAAAAAACCAAAAAAACAGCTATACAGTTTTTACTCACCAAAAAAAACTATTTTAAATTTTTGGGGGGACCTATTTCTAAAAGCGAATGGGGAACCCTTTAATGGGGTCCCCGATGTGCGCCCCAGTATCAACCCCTTTTTATGGGTGAACTGGAAGGTGCGTATCAAACCACAAGCCCCCAAAAACCCTGGAAAGAAACCCCCGTTTTCAAACGAAAGATATCAAATTTTCATTTTGGGCTGCGGGCGAGGAGGCCCTAAATTTAATTCCATAATGAAATTCAATTTAAATTTTCCCCCCAAAACCCTCAAAAAAAAGCTTACCCATTTAGAAGCAAAAAAAACACTTTCGGAAAACAAAAATACAAAATCAAAGAACAACCGGCCCACTCACATCAAATGTACCACAAACCCCCAGAAAAAACGGCCTACCTCGGAATGACAGCTTCCAACCCCCCAAACACACAAAGCAATCCCTTATCTACAAACCAGGCTATTCGGTACAATCGTATTTGCTCCCAAAAAGCAGACCTGGACAAAAACCTCCTGGTTTTGAGGGCAAAAAATTTTTTCCAAAGGGATACAAACCAAAAGTGACGGGCAAACCAAAACAGCAAAAAGGCCCCCCATCAACGAGACAGTTCTTACATAAAAAAGCCCAAACCCAGAAGAAAAGAGGCCCCTAGTTTCACCTACAACCCACAGTGGAGACCCTACGAAAGTTTGAAAGGGAAAACTTAAACCTTTTGGGGCTACATAGAGCCCTTTAGCTCAAAGACATTTTCCCCCGCCCCCCCTCTCCCCCCCTTTTCGGAAACCCCCAAAACCTGCGGGAAATTATTGCCCGGGACCCCCTTAAAGGGCCCCCCCAACTGAAAAGGGACCTCCCCTCCGAAAAACCCGGGGTGAAAAGACCTGCGGGCCATCCACACTGCGACGTGTCCCTGCCCCCACAGCCCCCAGCAGGGCCAGAATTAGGGGGACTTTTTTCCTGCAGGTCTAGAATGTGGTGTATTTTTATGGGGTGCGCAATGCCCCCGAAAAAAACCACGGCCTTTTTTTTTTTGGGGGGGAAAAAAGGGGCCCAAAAGACTAAACCCCAGGCATGAACCACACAGATTCACTATTAAAAAACAGTAGAACTGACCCTTCCAGTGGCAAAACCCACTTTCCAAAAGAGGCCCACGTATTGAAGATTAAAGTTTGGGGGGTTTTAATGGTAAATTTTTTAAGACCCCAGGGGGAAAGAGAAAGGAATGGTTTTTTAAAATTTAATGCAAAAAATTTCAGACTCTGAAAAAAGGGGTTTTAAAATCCATGCAAATTTTTTATGTCTAACTATATGTGAATTGTATGGCCCAAAAAATTACAGTGATGGCTGTTTAGATAAACGGCAGGGTTTAATGACCCCTTTTGTCATGCCTCACAAGTTTCCCGTAGTTAAAATTTTTTGGGCCTGTTGTAAAAGACTTTTTGCTTATATTGCATTTTGTTATTTTTAAGAATTCAAGATCCCCTTTTAAGGGCCATGTCCCGGGGTGAAAAAAAAACCCCGTGAATTTTTAATTTCTTGTATTTTCATAAAGTCCCCAAGAAGGGAGCTAGTTCTCTCGGAAAAGGTCACCATTTAAATATACTCAGGTTTGCCTCTAAAAAGGGATCGCCCGATTTTCTTCCTCTTTTCCCCCTTTTCCCAGTGAAATTTTTGAAAGGATTTTTAAATTTATTATTTTTGCAAGCTTTTTTTTTTCCTTTTTAATGGTGGTTTTAAAATGTAACCTCAGAAAATCCAAGCTGTGTAGACAACTTGAATTTTTTATTGAGACCTATGGGGATTGCTTTAAAGTCAGTTTTTGACCGTTTTCAAATTCTATCTCCCCGTCAAAAACCGGCTGAAATATCCCGCTGTGAAGACGGACCCTTAGGTGGTTCTTGGTGCCAAGAACGCCATGGACAGATGGTGAAATTTATATTGTTTTTTTTTGGGGGGAGTTGTGGCGTTTTCAGGACACAGCATGATTTGGGGAGGTTTTTTAGACTCTACCGAGAAGCCCATGTTGTGGAGGGAGGGTATTGTATTCCCTAAGGCCTAATTCTGCAGAGTGGAATGTGCAGCCACCATACACAAGTCACAGTAATTGCACACAGGAGCTGTGCAGTCACTTTGGGGGCCTTGCAATGACATATTAATTCTGCAACTGATCATCTTAGGGTATGTCACAGGCTGTAATTGTGGGGCGTATTTCAATATGCCCAAAATGTGCCCCGCAGTTACGGTAATTAATAGCTCCCTTAGACCGCTATGAATTACATCTGTGTCTCCTGGCGTACAATATGTGCATATTGTACGCCGTGAGAGAGAAGTAATATGTCACTTCTTCCGGGCGCTTACGCGCCATGGATAATGGAAGAGAATGGGGACGCGTTTCTAAAAAACATACTTCTAAAACCAGGGTTGTAGAGTCGGAGTCGGTGCCTATTTTGCAGGAGTCGGAGTCGTCATAAAAGGGACCGACTCCCAAAATATATAAGTTGGTCCAGTTAGTTCGATGCAAAGAGCAAGAGGACTTGGTTCCGGCCAGTGCGACTGCTCCCATATCTTCAGCCTCATCACATGAGGAGTGTAATTGATGACATGGAGCAGGCAAAGCGCTGCCCCAGGGGAAAAAAATCTGCTCCCAGGGCAAACAGATTTCAGCAAAATTTTTCACCCGCTTTCAAAGAAGTAGAAGAGTTCAACTATTCATCAAAACTGACTGTTATACCCTGACATTGTTAGAGATGTTGCCCCTGTAGTCACTGCTTTGCCCCCAACCCAAGTTAGTATAGAGAGGCCGTTCTCTAGCCTGGAAATAATGAAATCAGAGGTGAGGTCATGTATGCAGGATCTGATGGAGGCAATACTATTTCTCAGAACAAATCCAGAGACTCCACAAATGTTCCTTCAGTATTTTGCATATTTACAATTTTTTGTGTTCTAAAGTCATATCTAATAAATATCTTTTACACTGACAAACAAAATGGTAACAATGGTTTGAACTTGTGACTTTCAGGCTCCATATCTCACCATCCACTACAGCTTTGTACATGAGGCTACTGTCATTTTATATACAGTCATCTTACATCTTATACATAAATTTGACTTGCAAGCATCTGCTTAGTTCTGCAGATTCTTTCCTGTAACTGCATTGTTACTGTTTTGTTCCTAAAAATCAAAAATGTTAATTTTTATTATTTTGTTAGTATTTGGGAAATCCACCTTTTGGTTTTCAATACTGCCTGAATCCTTCTGGGCTCTGAATCAGATTCAAGCAGGTCTTGACCAAAATCTGATCCCCGGTCTCTTCTACACATTCCCAATGTTGGTGAATACTGGACTTGGATACAAATACAGCTTTTTCTTTAACTCTACCCACAAGTGTTCAAAAGATCAAAACATTGTTACCCTTTTGCTTGTCAGTGTCTGTTCTACCTAAATAGCTTGAATATTGTATCATAAGGTGATAAACAGCCGGATGTTACCATTTTACTACAGTAAAGTTATCACATAAACATGCGCCAGGTATGAGGGAGTCAGGAGTCGGAGGTGTGGGAAATTGAGGAGTCTCTTCCATTATACACAGCACGTCCTAAAAAATGCAATGTGAACAAACCCTTAAGGTAATGTTCACTCGGCGCGGACTATGGATTACGCCTCCTCTCCCCGGGCGTACAATAGTAATCCATGTCTATGGGGCTGGCGGCCTGCTGCTCCCCCCACGTCGCAGGAGTACGCGCGTATTAGCGCGAGCTCCCAAAACACACGGCGTAATTGCAGGGTGTACTGTACGCCCCGCAATTACGCCGTGTGAACATAGCCTTAGGGTATTGGGGCGTGTACTGTACCGATCAATTCCAAAGCACGGGGGGGAGGGGCATCCCCATAGACATGCACTGTCACCGGCGCATAATCGCTGCTAACAATTGACATGTCAATTCTCCCCCCCCCCCGCGTGTACAATACGATCTTATTGTACGCGTGGGGAGTCGACGCATAATTCATAGCACTCTATAAGAGCTATGAATTACCATCATTGCGGTGTTCATTTCGCAACGTATAAAAAAATGTGCGCACAAGTACGCGGCAAAATAAGCTGTGTGAACATACCCTTACGTTCAGATGGACAGATAACATGGCCACAATATTGTAAAGCTTTTCTGTACTAGTATCAAAACATACAATATTATGCAAAGATTCAGCTATACCCGCATCAATGGCTACAGAATTAAGGGTCCGTCCCCACGGCAAGATTTATTGGTCGGTTTTCCAGAAATCGTCTGAAAACCGACATGCAACGCTCCCCCATAGACTTTAATAGAAAATCCATTCAGCGGTCCCTGACGGATGGTTTTTCATACCGAAAAACTTGGAACATATTTATTCTTCTGCTCGGTTTCCAGACAGAAAATTAACATTGAAGTCAATGAAAACCAAGCAGAAAGTAAGTGAACCGCTTTTGTTCAGGTGTTTGGGCCCTTTTTTTGGAAAAAAAAAACTGCATTTGCACTAACTTTTAGGGCATGTCCCCACTGCACTGGTTTTCGGCCGAAAATAAGCACAATTCTGCTCTATGTAAAACCCGTGCAGCAGTCCCCACTGCATGGGTTTTCCGCCCGGCGGTTTTGTCGCCGGCGGACCGGCGACAAAACATTAAACAATCACAATCATCTGTCCGGCTTCCGGACGGAATATGTGCCTCTCAATGGGATGGGGGAGGGCTCATCGCGGAGAAAAGCCGCCCCCCCCCCCCTGCGGCCGTGGGGACGGCCGCAAAACCGGGCAAATACCGGCAGGCAAACCGACCGGTATTTGTCCACTGCCGTGTTAACGGCCCCTTATGCTTAAAAAAAAAGTCCAAAAACTGCTTAAAAACCTGGACAAAATCAGTTCAAAAAACGAAAACTGTTGAATTTTTTTTTTTTTTTTTTTTTTTACTATTTTCTGGGTCAAAAAACATGCAAAAACCGGTTGGGATGGACAGTTCTGCTGAGGTCAAAACCGAGCAGATTTTGTCTTTTGCCGTGTGAACGAAACCTAAGACCCGTGATTCACTCATCCTCCAGGATTCAACGAGCACTGGTCCTTATATATGAAAACTATCTAGCAGTAAGATTGTCCTTGTTGCCTATAGCAACCAATCAGAGCCCACAGCAACCGATCAGTGCTCATAGCAACCAGAGCCCATAGCAACCAATCAGAACTCATAGCCACCAATCAGAGCCCATAGCAACAGATCAGCGCTCATAGTAACCAGACCCCATAGCAACCAATTTGAGCCCATAGCAAGCAATCAGAGCTCATAGTAACCAATCAGAGCCCATAGCAACCAATCAGAGCTCATAGTAACCAATCAGAGTCCATAGCGACCAATCAGAGCTCAGCTTTTATTCTTTCCAGGGCACTATATAAAATGAAAGCTGCGCTGTGATTGGATGGTTGCTATGAGCTGCGATTGGTTGCTATGGGCAACAGGGTCAGTCTAACTGCTAAACACGTTTTCATACATATGGCCCCCTCTCCATACATTTTAGGAGTCCATATGAGGGGATAGAGCCGCCAGCACAACCGTGATGTCAATCGACGCTTCGAAGGTCGGCACCTTTTTGCTTGAAAAAGAAGGCAGATACCCTTAACACGTCAGAGGCTGATGGCTCTATCTTCTCATATGGACTCATAACATGTATGGACATTGGGCCTTATGTATAAAAACTATCTAGCAGCAAGAATATCTTTGTTGCCCATATCAACCAATCAGAGCTCATAGCGACCAATCAGAGCTCAGCTTTTATTTCATACACTGCTCTGGAAAAATGGAAGCTGCGCTCTGATTGGCTGCTATGAGCTCTGATCGGTTGCTATGAGCTCTGATTGGGCGCTATGGGCTCTGATTGGTCGCTATGAGCTCTGATCGGTTGCTATGGGCAACAAAGACAGTCTTACTGCTAGGCAGTTTTCATACATAAGGCCCAATGTTTGTTGAATCCTGGAGGAGGAGCGGATCCCAGGTCTTACTTCTGCAGCCATTGCTGCGGGTAGAGCTGAAGCTTTGCAGAATATTGTATGTTTTGATACGAGTATAGAAAAGCTTTGCAATAATCTGTCCATGTTATCTGTGAATATAAAGACAATAACTCATCCCTGACAGACACCCAAGGGACCTATTTTTGGGCGTTGTCTTTGGTTATGTAGAGCAGAGGTCCCCCAACTCCAGTCCTCACGCCCCACCAACAGGTCATGTTTTCTGGCTATCCTTAGCGCTGCACAGGTGATTTAATTATGCTGCACAGGTGATATCAGGTGGTCAGTGCATTCTGTGGGAGATCCTGAAAACATGACCTGTTGGTGGGTCCTGAGGACTGGAGTTGGGGACCCCTGATGTAGAGCAGATATGCCGGTTGTGTTCCTGACATGTGCTGGGCACAGCAGACAGTGTTAGAAGAGCTGAGGCCTCACTCCCGCTCGTGTCCAGCACATACAGCGTCCAAAAGAGACACCTCCTGGTCTGTAGAGTGCGAGGCCTGTATCAAGGCATTCTGCAAACGTGCAGCGGAAATGGGGCCTTAAAGGGGTTGTCTCACTACATTGATTCATCTCACCTCAGTCCTGTTTTCTTGGTTTCCCTTTGAATTTAGGGGCGTGTTTACTGGCTTCCACTAGGCTGCAGTAGAAGCCAGGTCTGTAGCTATAGCAACCAGTGCTGGCAGCCTATCATGAGAGAGTGAACAGGTCTGTAGCTATAGTGACCTGAGGAGCTGATGCAGCCCATACAAGAGGGAAATCTTGGAATAGGTAGGACACTGTTAATGGACACATATTGCAAAGTGACTTGTTTTTGCAAGATCTTTAACATAAAAAGGAATCCTTGTAGTGAGACAACCCCTTTAAAGGGATTTCCCACCACAGATTTTGACGGCATATCGCTAGCATACACCATGAAAGGCTATGGGTCCTGCAATTAGATGGGACAATAGCCATGAGCTGCAGGATTCTGCAGGTATAATTTTGGTAATTGTTGGTCCACAACAGAAGTAGGTGTAGTATAGTCAGCATGAAGTTACTTCGGGTGCCCGGACACTTTATCGGATTTAGTTAGCTTAAAGGGGCTGTCTCACTACATTGATTCATCTTACTTCAGTCCTGTTTTCTTGGTTTCACTTTGAATTCAGGAGTGTGTTTACTGGCTTCCACTAGGCTTCAGTAGAAGCCAGGTCTGTAGCTATAGCAACCAGTGCTGGCAGCCTATCAGGGTAGATCAAAAAGGTCTGTAGCTATAGCGACCTAAGGAGCTAATGCAGCTCATACAAGAGTGGATATCTTGGAATAGGTAGGACACTGTTAATGGACACATATTACAAAGTGACTTGTTTTTGCAAGATCTTTAATATAAAAAACAATCCTTGTAGTGAGACAACCCCTTTAAGGCTGGAATCACTTGCAGGAGGGGATCCAGCAGGAAGGAGAAATATTAAAGGGATTTTCTTACCATAGACTGACATATCGCTAGGATAAGGCATCAATACATAATAGGTGCGAGTCCCACATCTGTCTCGGACCCTTACCTATCTCAGGAACGGGCCCCCGAAAGCTACAGAACAGACAGGAGAGCCAGCCGCGCTTGCACATTACTCTCCATTCTGTTCTATGGGAGTTCCGCGCAGAGCTGAGCATTCTGCTCCTCTGTACTGGGAACTCCCATAGAACAGAATACAGTAACTGCACATAAGCGGCCGGCTCTCCTGTCTGCTATGTAACCTTCAGGTGCCCATTCCTGATAAAGGTGAGAGTCTGAGACAGATGTGGGACTCGCACCTATTATGTATTGATACCTTATCCTAGCGATATGTCAGTCTATGGTAAGAAAACCCCTTTAGTATTTCTCCTTCCTGCAAGTGATTCCAGACTTAAACTAGCTCAACTCCTTAAATACGTCGGCTGGTGCAGGTCGTTCATCTGCAGCAACGTCTTTTGATGTCGCTGCAGACATCAGAGTTTGTGGCTCCTGGTGCCGCAGCAGCGCTGAGAATGGAGCTGTACTACACAACCCTGATCCCAGAGCAGCTCCTACGAGCACCGGGGATCGGGGGAAACCTCCGCTCCCCGGTGCTTTAACCCTTTGATTGCGGCGGATCGTCACCGCAGCACAGTCAGGGTTTCCCTGCTCTGTTGAGTGATCGGGACACCCAGTGACCTGGCAGAACCCGGGGAACGGCTGCACATTCTGCCCTAGAGTAGCCCAGGGCTGTCTGTGCAAGAAGCTAGCGATCAGGGCAGACTGTGAGCTACCCTGATCACTGCCTGTGTCAGACTGACACAGGTTACAATGTATTAGCATATATGAATATGCTAATACATTACTAAGTGTAAAAAAAAAAAAAGTAAACACAGTTCTCCCTTTATGAGATGTAAAAAAAAGAGAAAAAAACATACGAAGTGTAAAAAAAATAAATCATAAAATAAAAATAAATATTTAATAAAAAATAATTGTGCATACATTACACACAAAAAAAAAACCCTACACATATTAGGTATCAACACAACTATAATAAACTGTAGGATTAATCTAACAAGTTATTAAGTGTGAAATGAGAATGGTGTAAAAAAAATAGAAAAAAAAAATAGAAAAAAAATTCTGCAATTATTTATAAGTGAACTTAAACTATTCCCCCCATAAAGTACAACTCATCTTGGATAAAACAACTGCGTCATTGAAAAAATAAAAAAGTTACAACTGTTGAAACGCAAGGAGACAAAAACTAAAAAAATGTTCTGGTCATTAACTACTTTTCAGGCGTTCGGCTTAAAGGGAATGTGTCATCAAAAATTAATTATTGTTTAACTCACGTTTATATGTTAAACAAATTTTTTAAGAATTTTTGGTTATATTTCTTTTTAATTTTTCATATCACTTTCAATATTTTTTTTATAATTCTTAAGTCTTGCAGTTCTCACTTTGGCCACTAGGCCTTGTTTGCACAGCTTTAACAGCAGTCAGAGAGATGCTTTACAGCAGCTTCATGCACATAGGAACCATAAGACTGTTTCTGTCCCATGGACTTCAATAGGACAGGTTTCTAGTCATGCTGTGTGACCTAGGAAGAAGTCACTGTGCAGGGAGGAGGGGGTGAGAGCTGTGACTATCTCCTCTTGTGACTGGTGGATTCTGTGTTATCTATTCCCACTGGTGTCTCCTTTCAGTTTGACCCTGCTTGTGTTAATAATGAACACACTGCTGAAAATCTTTATCTATAGGGCAGGAAGTGTAAGACTATTATTAGGCCTAGTGGCCAAAGTGAAAACTGCAGGACTTAAGAATTATTAAAAAATATTTAAAGTGATGAAAAATTAAAAATAAATATAACCAAAAATTCTTAAAAAATGTATTTAACATAAAAACGTGAGTTAAATAAGAAGTCATTTTTATTACACATTCCCTTTAAGGGGTTAATCTGCTAAAGGGTCCTGGCCCCCCCGCAGTCACTGCTCACTGTCTAAACTGCACCTACTGGCAGGGACCAACAATTACCACAATTTTACCTGCAGAATCCTGCAGCTCATGGCTATCGTCCCATCTAATTGCAGGAGCTGCAGAAATTTTCAGACCTATTTATGTACAGGGAGAAAGCAGTGACATATTACTTCACGCTGGATGAAGTGCAAGTCAGTAGGAGCGTTGTTGAAGTACGAGTCGTCCAGCGCCTACTTTCAACAGCGCAATGGCCCTGCCTCCTATTCAGTTCAGTACTCCCTGTCGCGTAAGCGCACGAAAATAGTGACGTCACTTCTTTTTACAGGCGCACAGTACACGCTGGGGAATACACTCGTTTTACACTGCACTCACTGAGTGCTACAATTTTGCCGAATTTGCGGGGCATAATTTGGCTCAATTGCACACTTAAAGGGGTTGTCTCACTACAGGGATTGCTGCTTTTTATGTTAAAGATCTTGCAAAACCAAGTCTCTTTGCAATATGTGTCCATTAACAGTGTCCTACCTATTCCTAGATATCCCCTCTTGTATGGGCTGCATCAGCTCCTCAGGTCACTATAGCTACAGACCTGTTTGATCTCTCCTGATAGGCTGCCAGCACTGGTTGCTATAGCTACAGACCTGTTTGATCTCTCCTGATAGGCTGCCAGCACTGGTTGCTATAGATAAAGACCTGTTTGATCTCGCATGATAGGCTGCCAGCACTGGTTGCTATCATGTACATACCTGTTAATCTCTCCTGATGGGTGCCAGCACTGGGTTGTATAGTCTACAGAATGATGATCTCTCCTGATAGGCTGCCAGCTCGGTTGCTATAGCTACAGACATGTTTGATCTCTCCTGATAGGCTGTCAGCACTGGTTGCGTTAGCTACATACAGTTTAATCTCTCCGATGGGCTTGCCGAGCACTGTTGCTATAGTGACAGACATGTTTGAGTCTCTCCTGATGGGCTGCGCACTGTTGCTATAGTACAGAAATGTTTGATCTCTCCTGATAGGCTGCCAGCTACCCCCCCCACCGGTTGCTATAGCTTACAGACCTGTTGGATCTCTTCTGATAGGGCTGCCAGCAAGGTTGATATTGCTACAGACCTGGCTTTTACTGCAGCCTAGTTATAAGCAGTAAACACGCCCCTGAATTCAAAGTGAAACCAACAAAACAGGACTGAGGTGAGATGAATCAATGTAGTGAGACAACCCCTTCAAGTACGCCCCACAAATACGCCGTGTGAACATAAGTGGTTATAGCTGCGGGATAGGCTGCTTATCGTTGAGGCACATTACAGTTTCTCATCACACTTCATGCTTTTTTTTCTTTTTTTTTAGTAAAACCGCATGTAGGAATAAATGCCGGTCTGTCATGCTTTTATTTATTGTGTATTAGATTATAAGACGTGACAATATTATGAACCGGAGTGTTACAGATGTGGCAATAGCAATTCTGTGGCATTTTTTTTCCCTTTTGTTTTACAAAATAAAAGTTTTATGTTATGTGTTATTTAAAGGGTTAAAATAAAAAAAATAAACTTATTGAAAGGGCTATTCCCACCATAGACTTTGATGGTGCATCGCTAGCATAGGACAGTAAAGTTTGATAGGTAAGGGCCCCAGAGGTGGGAATGGGCCCCCGAAAGTTACAGGGCAGGCTGGAGAGCTGGCCGCACTTGGAGTCTGCACCTATCAGTCTTTGGGCATGTTCACACGGCTTATTGCGGCGCCTATAGTACACGCCGCAATACGCCGTGTGTTTTGGAAACACGCGCTGATCAGCACGTAATTCCAATGCACGGGGGGGGGGGGGGGGGGGGGGGGTGGGGCAGCCGGGTGCCGGCCCCATAGACAGTGCTACGCTAACAACACAGACATGTCAATTCTCCCACCCCACGCAATACCCACTTCATCGTATTGTACTTGTCCGCGTGGGGATGACGTGTAATCCATAGCTCCCTATGATTTACCGTAATTTCGCCACGTATAAAGCACAATACGCAGCGAAATGCGTGCGCAATTACGCGCACAACGACGCCGTGTGAACATACCCTTTGATGGGATATCCTAGCAACAGGGTGGACCCCCCAGAATCAACTCCACTGGTGGGCCCCAGAATAAAATCCAACTGGTGGGCTTTAGACACTCAGCACATGCCATCAAAGTCTGATAGGTGCGGAGTGGGCCTCAAAGATATGGCTCAGAATGGAGATCTGGTCACGCTTGCACACAACTCTTCATTCTGTTCTATGAGTTTCCAGTAAAGGTGAGCGGAGTATTGGTCCATACTCAGAACAACCATAGAACATAACAGAAACTCTGTTGTTCATGCGTTACAGCTCACCATTCTGTTCTATGGGGGTTTTCAGTAAAGGAAAGCGGAATGTTCGGCTCTGATCGGAACTCCCTAGACAGAATGAAGAGTTGTTGCGCAAGCGATGTGACCAGTCTCCGTCTGTTACTATGGGAGTTCAAGGACAGTGTGAGCGGAATGTTTGGCTCTGCTTGGAACTCCTTAGGAGAGAATGAAGAGTTGTGTGTAAGCGTGACCAGCAACTTCTACGTTCTGGTTATGGAGTTGCGAGACAGGCTGTGCGGAATGTTCAGCTATGCTCAGACTCACATAGTAACGGAATGATGAGTTAGTGTGTAAGCGTGACCAGCTCTCCGTTCTGTTCTATGGGAGTTGCGAGGACAGGTGAGCGGAATGTTCAGCTATCCTCAGAACCCCCATAGAACTCAGAATGAAGTGTGTGTGCAAGCGTGGACAGCTCTCCATTTGTTCATAATTTTCAGAGGCCGCTCCGAGATTAGTGAGGGTACCTGCAACCTATACACTTTGATGGCACGTGCTCAGTGTCAGACAGGGGTGCCTAGAGCCCACCGGTTGGATTTTATTCTGGGGCCCGCTGGTGGAGTTGATTCTGGGGGCCCACCTGTCGCTAGCAGGGCTGTGGAGTTGGTTGCCTAATTTTGCAAGGAGTGGGAGTAGTCATAACTGGGACCTGACTCCCAAAATATATAATAAAGTTGGTCCAGTTAGTTCGATTGCCAAAGTGCAGAGGATTGGGTCGGCAGTGCTTTCCTGCTTCCCATATATTCAGCTCATCACATGAGGAGTGTAATTGATGAATGGAGCAGGCAAAGCGCTGCCCCAGGGGAAAAGATTCCTCTCCCAGGGCAAACAGATATCAGCAAAATGTTTCACCTGTTTTCAAAGAAGTAGCAGAGATCAACCATTCATCAGACCTGACAGTGGCTGAGGCAATTCCTTTATACCTGACATTTTGGTTAGAGATTGTTGCCCCTGTGGTCACCGCTTTACCCCCAAGTTAGTGTAGAGGGCCGTTCTTAGCTGGAAAAATTAGATCGATGGAGGTCTTTTTTATGCAGGATTGATGGAGGCAATACTATTTTTGAACAAAATTAGAGACCCCAAAAAAAGTTCCTGCAGTTTTGATATTTACATTTTTTTTGTGTTCAAAAAGTATATCCAATTTAATTTTACATGAAAAGCAAAGGTAAACTGGTTTGAATTTGTGCTTTCAGACCCCATATCTACCATCCCTACAGCTTTGTGATGAGGCTACTGTATTTTATAGAAAATTCTCTAAACTATCTTATAATGTGATTAAAAGTATTAGATTGCTTATTTCTGCAGATTCTTTCTTTTACTGCTTTTTATTGTTTTGCTCCAAAATATAAAAATGTTAATTTTTTATTATTTTTGTTAGTTTTTTGGGGAAATCCACATGGGGTTTTAAATCTGCCTGAATCCTTCTGGGCTCTGGTCAGTTTTGATATTTTAAACCCAAAATCTGATCCCAGGTCTCCACCCACATCCCCAATGTTGGTGCAGACTGGGCTTTTTCTTTTAACTCTACCCACAAGTGTTTAAAAGATCAAAAACATTGTTACCCCTTCGCTTATCAGTGTCTTTCTACCTAAAAAGCTTTTTTTGTATAATAAGGTGAAAACAGCCGGATGTTACCCTTTACTACAGTAAGTTATCCACTTTAACCTGTGCGTGTTGAGGGAGTCGGAGTCGGGGTTTGGGAAATTTAGGAGTCGGGGTTTGGCTTGCCGACCCCAGCCCGGGGCTAGAATATCCATCAAAGCTGATAGGTGCGGGTCCAGTGCGGCCGGCTTCCTTTTGCCCCCGTAATTTTTGGGGGTCATTCCCATCGGGAAACCACCTATCAGATTTTGTGGATACTTGCAATAAAAATAGCTAAGGGGGAACAGCCCTTTAATTGCTTTTTATAGTCTTTTGGGGGCTAAGCAAGTGTTTTTGCTCTTATAATACATAGCAATACATGGTACTATTAGTTATACACTACCAGTGACAGGCAGCCAATTAGAGTCCAGTAATTTGTCTGTACATGGCATATACAATAGTAAAGTGACATATCCAACTCTACCATGTTATCTACAAATATTAGATAAGTCGTCCCAAAAATTATAGATACTTTTCACTGGACAGAGAACTAGTTCTAAAACTTTGGGCCTTATGTATGAAAACTTTCTTTGTTGCCCATAACAACCAATCGGGGCTCCCCTCACATTAAATATAGTGTTCTGAAAAAATTAAAGGGGCGCTCTGATTAGTTGCTATGGGCAACAGAGAAAGTCTTAGACCAAGACAGTTTTCCTTCATGCCCCCTTAGCTTTTAATGCTATAATCACGCTTGCACACAACTCTTCATTCTGTTCTATGAGTTTCCAGTAAAGGTGAGCGGAGCATTGGTCCATACTCAGAACAACCATAGAACATAACAGAAACCCGTGTGCAAGCGTTACCAGCTCTCCATTCTGTTCTATGAGGGTTACCAGTACAGGAAAGCGGAATGTTCGGCTCTGATCGGAACTCCCATAGAACAGCATGAAGAGTTGTGCGCAAGCGTGACCAGCTCTCCGTTCTGTTCTATGGGAGTTCCAAGGACAGGAGAGCGGAATGTTCGGCTCTGCTTGGAACTCCCATAGAAGAGAATGAAGAGTTGTGTGTAAGCGTGACCAGCTCTCCATTCTGTTCTATGGGAGTTCCAAGAACAGGTGAGCAGAATGTTCAGCTATGCTCAGAACCCCCATAGAACAGAATGAAGAGTTGTGTGCAAGCGTGACCAGCTCTCCGTTCTGTTCTATGGGAGTTGCGAGGACAGGTGAGCGGAATGTTCAGCTATCCTCAGAACCCCCATAGAACAGAATGAAGAGTTGTGTGCAAGCGTGACCAGCTCTCCATTCTGTTCTATAATTTTCAGAGGCCCGCTCCCGAGATTAGTGAGGGTCCTGCACCTATCAGACTTTGATGGCACGCGCTCAGTGTCAGACAGGGGTGCCTAGAGCCCACCAGTTAGATTTTATTCTGGGGGCCCGCTGGTGGAGTTGATTCTGGGGGCCCACCCTGTCGCTAGCAGGGCTGTGGAGTTGGTGCCTATTTTGCAGGAGTCGGAGTCGTCATAAAATGGACCGACTCCCAAAATATATAATTAGTTCGTCCAGTTAGTTCGATGCAAAGAGCAAGAGGAATTTGGGGTCCGGGGGTTTGCTGCTGCTCCCATATCTTCGCCCTCATCACATTGAGGAGTGTAATTGAGACATGGAGCAGGCAAAGCGCTGCCCCAGGGGAAAAAAGGATTTCTGCTCCCATAGCAAACAGATTTCAGAAAAAATGTTTCACCTGCTTTCAAATAAGTAGCAGAGATCAACCATTCATCAAAACTGACTGTGGCTGAGGCAATTCCTTTTACCCTGACTTGTTAGAGATGTTGCCCCTGTGGTCACCGCTTTCCCCCCAACCCAAGTTAGTATAGAGAGGCCGTTCTTAGAATGGAAATAATGAGATCAGAATGTGAGGTCATGTATGCAGGATCTGATGGAGGCGATTTTATTTCTCAGAACAAATTCAGAGATCCACAAATGTTCCTGCAGGGTTTTGCATTATTTACATTTTTTTTGTGTTCTAAAGTCATATCCAATAAATATTTTTTTACACTGACAAGCAAAATGGTAACAATGGTTTGAATTTGTGACTTTCAGGCTCCTTATTCTCCATCCACTACAGCTTTGTACATGAGGCCTACTGTAATTTTTTAGACAATAATCTGAACTATCTATAAATGTGATTTGAAGTATTTAGCATTGCTTAGTTCTGCGATTCTTTCCTGTAACTGCATTGTTACTGTTTTGTTCCTAAATATCAAAATGTTAATTTTTATTATTTTGTTAGTATTTGGGAAATCCACATGTGGTTTTCAATACTGCCTGAATCCTTCTGGGCTCTGAATCAGATTCATATCTTGTCCAAAATCTGCCCCCAGGTCTCTTCTACACATCCCCAATGTTGGTGCAGACTGGACTTGGATACAAATACAGCTTTTTCTTCAATCCACCCACAAGTGTTCAAAAGATCAAACATTGTTACCTTTTGCTTGTCAGTGTTGTTTACCTAAATAGCTTGATTATTGTATCATAAGGTGATAAACAGCCGGATGTTCCTTTTTTACTACAGTAAAGTTATCACTTAAACATGTGCCGTGTATGAGGGAGTCAGGAGTCGGAGGTTTGGGAAATTGAGGAGTCGGGGCTTTGGCTTGCCGACTCCACAGCCCTGGTCGCTAGGCTATCCCATCAAAGACTGATAGGTGCGGGTCCCAAGTGCGGCCGGCTCTCCATTTTGCTCTGTAATTTTTGGGGGCTCATTCCCACCTCTGGGAACCGCACCTATCAGATATTGATGGCATATCCTTGCAATACACCATCAGTCTAAGGTGGGAACAGCCCTTTAATTGCTTTTTATAGTCCTATTACGGACTAAGCCAAGTGATCATTGCTCTTATAATACATAGCAATACATGGTACTATTAGTTATACACTACCAGTGACAGGCAGCCAATTAGAGTCCAGTAATTTGTCTGTACATGGCATATACACTCACCGGCCACTTTATTAGGTACACCTGTCCAAATGGGTCGTTAACACTTAATTTCTAATCAGCCAATCACATGGCGGCAACTCAGTGCATTTGGCATGTAGACATGGTCAAGACAATCTCCTGCAGTTCAAACCCAGCATCAGTATGGGGAAAAAAAGGTGATTTGAGTGCCTTTGAACGTGGCATGGGTTGGTGCCCAGAAGGGTGGTCTGAGTATTTCAGGAAATGCTGTTCCTGGGATTTTCAAGCACAAACCCTCTCTAGGGTTTACAGAGAATGGTCCGAAAAAGAAAAAAATCCAGTGAGCAGCAGTTCTGTGGGCGGAAATGCCTTGTTGATGCAGAGGTCAAAGGCGAATGGGCAGACTGGTTCGAGCTGATAGAAAGGCAACAGTGACTCAAATAGCCACCCGTTACAACCAAGGTAGGCAGAGAGACTTTTTCTGGGAAAGCACAGTAGGCCAACTTTGAGGCAGATGGGCTCAGCAGCAGAAGACCACACGGGTGCCACTCCTTTCAGTAAGAACAGGAAACTGAGGCTCCCAATTTGCCCCAAACTCATCGAAATTGGACAGTAGAAGATTGGAAAAACGTTGCCTGGTCTGATGAGTCTCGATTTTGCTGCGACATTCGGATGGTAGGGTCAGAATTTGGCGTCAAAAATATGAAAGCATGGATCCCTCCTGCTTGTATCAACGGTTCAGGCTGGTGGGTTGGTGGTGTCATGGGGTTTGGGAATATTTTCTTGCACTCTTTGGGCCCCTTGGTACCAATTGAGCATCGTTGCAACACCTTGTGGAAACTATGCCCCGAGAATTGAGGCAGTTCTGAAGGCAAAAGGGGGTCCAACCCGGTTACTAGCTGGTTTTACCTAATAAAGTGGCCCGTTGAGTGTACAATAGTAAAGTGACATATCCAACTCTACCATGTTATCTACAAAAATTATAGATACTTTTCACTGGACAGAGAACTAGTTCTAAAACTTTGGGCCTTATGTATGAAAACTTTCTTTGTTGCCCATAACAACCAATCGGAGCTCCCCTCACATTAAATATAGTGTTCTGAAAAAATTAAAGGGGCGCTCTGATTAGTTGCTATGGGCAACAGAGAAAGTCTTAGACCAAAACAGTTTTCATTCATGCCCCCTTAGCTTTTAATGCTATAATCACTCATAAGTGCTGCCAAATTACAGCCTATATAGAATACATACAAAGTTAAAGGGGTTGTCTCACTACAAGGATTGCTGCTTTTTATGTTAAAGATCTTGCAAAAACAAGTCACTTTGCAATATGTGTCCATTAACAGTCTCCTACCTATTCCCAGATATCCCCTCTTGTATGGGCTGCATCAGCTCCTCAGGTCACTATAGCTACAGACCTGTTCAATCTCTCCTGATAGGCTGCCAGCACTGGTTGCTATAGCTACAGACCTGTTTGATCTCTCCTGATAGGCTGCAGGAACTGGTTGCTATAGCTACAGACCTGTTTGATCTCACCTGATAGGCAGCCAGCGCTGGTTGCTATAGCAACAGACCTATTTGATCTCTCCTGATAGGCTGCAGACACTGGGTGCTATAGCTACAGACCTGTTTGATCTCTCCTAATAGGCTGCAGGCACTGGTTGCTATAGCTACAGACCTGTTTGATCTCTCCTGATAGGCTGCCAGCGCTGGTTGCTATAGCTACAAACCTGCTTGATCCTTCCTGATAGGCTGCCAGCACTGGTTGCTATAGCTACAGACCTGTTCTATCCCTCCTGATAGGCTGCCAGCACTGGTCGCTATAGCTACAGACCTGTTCTATCTCTCCTGATAGGCTGCCAGCACTGGTTGCTATAGCTACAGACCTGTTCTATCCCTCCTGATAGGCTGCCAGCACTGGTCGCTATAGCTACAGACCTGTTCTATCCCTCCTGATAGGCTGCCAGCACTGGTTGCTATAGCTACAGACCTGTTCAACCTCTCCTGATAGGCTGCCAGCACTTGTTGCTATAGCTACAGACCTGTTCTATCCCTCCTGATTTGGTTGCCAGCAATGGTTGCTATAGCTGCAGACCTGGCTTCTACTGCAGCTAAATTTGAAGCCAGTAAACATGCCCCTGAATTCAAAAAGAAACCAAGAAAACAGGACTGAGGTGAGATGAATCAATGTAGTGAGACAACCCCTTTAAGATATAATACAAAGGCAATAAGCAGAAGGGCATACAACGCCCTAAGGCTATGTCTACACAGCAATATTAAAATGGCATCAAAAATTCTACGGCATTTTAACATTGCAGGGCCGCGGTTTTGGGCAGATTTGCACTAAAAGCCACGGCCGCTTTTCGGATTTGCCATCAGCCCCGTGCATCAAATGTACAGGAATCCGACAGCAATCCGGGCGCAAGATCTGACATGTTTTAAAATCCACCGGAATCTGGCGGATTTTAAAACCGATCCAAAACAATTCATGCTGTGTAGACTACAGCGCAGATTTTTTTTATTGCTGTCTATGGGGCAGGATTTTCGGCAGATTTTAAATACAGAAGCTGCTAAAAATTTGTGCTGTATAGACTTATCCTAATGCTATAATCAGGCATTATGGGAAAGGGGCCGAGACGCCCACAGCGCCCTCTGTTGGATGTAACAATTCCCTTCCTGACCTAATGCTATAATCACAGAATACATACAAAGGTAATAAGCAGGAGGAAGCAGAGGGGCGTGCAATGTCCTAACACACCCCTACCCTTTGTAAAAAGGTATAGCAAAAGCTCTAGTTATTATGTGTCAGGGGAGCCTGATGCAGCAGGATTGGGGTACAGCTACACCCCTTGTAGGGGTGCATTAGGACATTTCACACCCCTCTGCTTATTGCCTTTGTATTGTATCTTAGCCTAATGTTATAATCACAAAATACACACAAAGGTAAGATACAATGGCAATAAGCAGGAGGAAACAGAGGGGCATACAATGTCCTAACACACCACTACAGAGATGTAGCTTTACCCCAATTTGTCTGCAGCAGACCCCCCTGATATATAAGAACTAGTGGCATAGCTAGAGATTTTTTACAAGGGGTAGGGGTGTGTTAGGACATTGTACACCCCCCCTACTTATTGCCTTTGTACGTATTCTGTGATTATAGCATTAGCCTAAGATATAACACAGAGGCAAAAAGCAGAGTGTCCTAACGCACCCCTAAAAGGGGTGTAGTTTTACCCCAGGCACCCCCGATATCTAATAACTAGTGACATAGCTAGAGCTTGTGCCATAGAGGTTAGGAGTGCGTTAGGACATTGTAAGCCCCTCTATTGTATCTTGCCTTTCTATGTATTCTATATAGGAATGTTGTATTTATATGTTTACACATATATGTAATTAATTTGTATTTATGCATATTTATGAGCACTGACCTTCATAATCACTACATTGACCACCCCTTAATTGCTTGAGAAAGGTTCTAAGTGAGCCGAAACGTTGCCTTTTTCGGACATGCATTAAAGCACATTTTTTCATCTTTATCTTGTGAGTGTAATTGGCTAGAATGCTACTGATTGTAGCATTAAAAGCTTTGAGAATTAGTCCTCTGCCCACTGCGCCTGTATATGGCCCCTACCTGGCATCTCAACCACGATCCCCCAAGGGGTGCCCATGTTAACCCTCTAGATGCCGCACTCACTAAGCGTCCGGGATCAGAGCCGTTTTCTCCAACTGCTTATTTCATCCGACTACAGCTGCACAATCCGACTACACTACATGTACGGTGCATGCGAGACTTGCAAACCCTTCCCGGTGCAGCGGGTGACGCTGCCCCCATATCCCTTGCTATACACCCTCTTGGCACAAGCACTGGAGCTATGGCTGAGGCTGCAGACTTCTTCTGCAGAGATTGTTACTATTGTTACTAAAGCTTCCGTCTAAACGGGAAACACTGAGCTTCGTGCGACTTTCTGCGCACATGGCTGGAAACTAGCTGAAAGAGTGTCTGCAGCGCAATGCAAGCTCCGCATGCAGCGCAATGCAAGAATGCAAGCTCCGCATGTGGCGCAATGCAAGAATGCAAGCTCCGCATGCAGCGCAATGCAAGAATGCAAGCTCCGCATGTGGCGCAATGCAAGAATGCAAGCTCCGCGTATGGCGCATTCGCCCTATGTACTAACAAGCGCGCACACCGCGCAGGCCTCACCTCGCACTCCTCTCTGCTGCTCTGCGCCATCATCCTGGACTGACGCCCGCGCAGCGGCTCCTCGGTACATATACTGCAGAGCGCTCAGCATGTGACTTTGGGCCAATCCGGAGTCTGCCCGGGAAAGCTCCCAATCTCACTGGTTGACTTCAGCCCTGTGACCGCCCCCATGGAGATTACTGCAGAAACTAGGTGGGTACAGATGAGGAAGATGGGAGTTGTAGTGGCTGCAGAGATATGCTGGGATTTGATCTCATCTCTAGTCCCCATTCTATAGACTTTTGACCTGGATGGAAGGAGGTTTATATCTGTTAGAGTAGGATATATACACTCACTACCCTTAAAGGGGTCGTCTCACTACAAGGATCGCTGATTTTTATGTTAAAGATCTTGCTAAAACAAGTCACTTTGCAATATGTGTCCATTAGCCATGTCCAACCTATTCCTAGATATCCCCTCTTGTATGGGTTGCATCAGCACCTCAGGTCGCTATAGTTACAGACCTGTCCGATCTCTCATGATAGGCTGTCAGCGCTGGTAGCTATAACTACAGACCTGTTCTATCTCTCCTGATAGGCTGCCAGAACTGGTTGCTATAGCTACAGACCTGTTCAACCTCTCCTGATAGGCTGCCAGAACTGGTTGCTATAGCTACAGACCTGTTCAATCTCTCCTGATAGGCTGCCAGCACTGGTTGCTATAGCTACAGACCTGTTCGTTCTCTCCTGATAGGCTGCCAGCACTGGTTGCTATAGCTACAGACCTGTTCAATCTCTCCCGATAGGCTGCCAGAACTGGTTGCTATAGCTACAGACCTGTTTGATCTCTCCTGGTAGGCCGCCAGCACTGGTTGCTATAGCTACAGACCTGTTTGATCTATCCTGATAGGCTGCCAGCTCTGGTCGCTATAGCTACAGACCTGTTCGATCTCTCCTGATAGGCTGTCAGCGCTGGTTGCTATAGCTACAGACCTGTTCAATCTCTCCTGATAGGCTGCAGCACTGGTTTCTATAGCTACAGACCTGTTCTCTCTCTCCGGATTGGCTGCCAGCTCTGGTTTCTATAGCTACAGACCTGTTTGATCTCCCCTGATAGGCTGCCAGCTCTGGTTGCTATAGCTACAGACCTGTTTGAGCTATCCTGATAGGCTGCCAGTGCTGGTTTCTATAGCTACAGACCTGTTTGATCTATCCTAATAGACTGTCAGCACTGGTTGCTATAGCTACAGAACTGTTTGATCTATCCTGATAGGCTGCCAGCACTGGTTTCTATAGCTACAGACCTGTTTGATCTATCCTAATAGACTGTCAGCACTGGTTGCTATAGCTACAGACCTGTTTGATCTATCCTGATAGGCTGCCAGTCACTGGTTGCTATAGCTACAGACCTGTTCAATCTCTCCTGATAGGCTGCCAACCTAGTTGCTATAGCTACAGACGCCGTAATTGCGGGCGAAATCCGTCCCGCAATTACGGCGTGAATCAGCCGTGTGAACATAGCCTTAGAGTAGCTAAATTTGCTATAGGGTACTGTGGACAGCTGGGCACAGCAGACGGTGTTGGAAGAGCTTAGGCTCTGTCTATACAGCAATGTTGAAATGCCGTCCAAAATCCGATAGCATTTTAACATTGTTGGACCGCGTTTTTTGCCGCAGACTTGCTCTAAAAACCGCGGTCGGTTTTTGGATTTGGCGTTGGCCCCGTGCATTGAATGTACAGCATGTTTTTAAAATAAGCCAGATTTTAAAACCGACCGGAAAAAATCTGTGCAGAGCAGACTCCAAAGCGGATTTTCCATTGCGGTCTCCAGAGCACTGGGTGTGTAGACATAGCCTCAGGCCTCATTCTCGCTTGTGTCCGGCACATACAGCGTATACTACTGTGAAATGTCCAAGAGACACCTCCTGGTGTGTACAGTGCTCGGCCTCTGCTGCCGCTGTATCAAGACGTTAAGCCAACCTGCAGCGGAAATGGGGCCTTAAAGGGATGTTCCCACCATAGACTTTGATAGTATATCGCTAGCATTTGCCATCAATGTCTGATAGGTGCGGGTTCTACCTCTGGGATCCACACCTATGTCAGGAATGGGCCCCCAAAAGTTACAGAGCAGACTGGAGAGCCAGTTCGGCCTGCGCACAGCTCTCCATCATGTTCTATGGGAGTTCCCAGTACAGGGGGGGCTGTGTTCTCCATTCTGTTCTTTGGGAGTTCCCAGACGGGAGCCTTGTTTCTCCATTCTGTTCTATGGGAGTTCCCAGTACAGGGGAGCGCTGTGTTCTCTCCCATTCTGTTCTATGGGAGTTCCCAGTACAGGGGAGCGCTGTGTTCTTCATTCTCCTCTATGGGAGTTCCCCGTACAGGGGAGCGCTGTTGTTTTCTCCATTCTGTTCTATGGGAGTTCCCGTACAGGGGAGTTCTGTGCCCCTCCATTCTGTTCTTGGGAGTTCCAGTACAGGGGAGCCTGTGTTCTCCATTCTGTTCTATGGGAGTTTTCCCCCTACAGGGGAGCGCTGTGTTCTTCCATTCTGTTCTATGGGAGTTCCCAGTACAGGGGGGGCGCGTGTTCTTCCCTTCTTCAATGGGAGGGTTCCCAGTACAGGGGTGCTGTGTTTCTCCATTCTGTTCTATGGGAGTTCCCGTACGGGGGAGCGCTGTTTTCTCCATTCTGTTCTATGGGAGTTCCCAGTACAGGAGAGCCCTCTGTTCTCCATTCTGTTCTATGAGAGTTCCCAGTACAGGGGAGCACTATGTTCTACATTCTGTTCTATGGGACTTCCCAGTACAGAGGAGCAAAATGTTCAGCTCTGCTCGGAACTCCCATAGAACCTAATGGAAAGGAAGGGTATGTTTACACGGTGTATTTGTGGGGTGTACATCAGGGTGTAATTGCGCTGCAATGCACCCAAAGTACGCCCTGCAAATATGGAAAAATTACCTGTGGGAAGGGAAAGTGAATAGTGGCCGCAGCTGGCCAGCATATTCTTTCAATAGCAAAAGTATAGCGGCGCGCACAGGTAAGCGCCGCTATATGCCGTGTGAACCCAGCCTAACTGCGCAAGCGCGGCCGGA
Organism: Phyllomedusa bahiana; assembly: GCA_025379985.1. Lineage (NCBI taxonomy): Eukaryota > Metazoa > Chordata > Amphibia > Anura > Hylidae > Phyllomedusa > Phyllomedusa bahiana. The sequence goes on along the minus strand of JAODAL010026378.1, from coordinate 21,964 downwards.
TCTCCAATCTGCTCTATCACTTTTGAGGACCCGTTTCCGACACAGGTGCAGATCCCAGCGGTGTATCACACTTTGTTGCCATCAGAGTCTATGATGAGAAAACCCCTTTACGTGGTTTCAGGGCGGCCATTTTATGTTGAAACCATAACTCTATGGAAAATTGGTCATTGGTATTGTCTGGGCCCTTATCTGTGACGCTAATTTAATGCGAAATGAAGAATAAGGAAAACCGCGCATATAACAAACACAGATAAATTGCGTCTCTCCATATAACAGTCAGGACTTGTAGCTGGAAATCACTTGCTATGATGAGGACCTCCTTTGGCTCATGTACTTTATAGGCAGCAAAAAAGAAAATGGTCGCATCCTCACCTGATGTGTCCAAAGATGCTGTGTGTTAGACATGTAAAGAGCAGTATAGCACTTGTTTTTTTTTCACCTTTGTTTGCAATATTTCATGATTATTTTTATAATATCAGGGAAAATCTTAAGCAAATCTTCTGTTTTTTACTTTTTTATTTTTTTTTCCATTGCAAGACTGGTGTCAAAATAAGGTTTATAATTGTGTCACTTTTCCGCTTCATATAAAGGTGTTTTTTATAGTCCTATTATGGGACTAAACCAAGTGATCACTTCATCACTCATATAATACATAAGGGCATGTCCCCATGGCACAGGTGTTTGACTGGTTTTTCAGGTGGTTTGCGGTTTTGCAGACCGCCTGAAAAACCGGCCGAAAATGAGCACAACGGGCTCCCAGGACAAACAGATTTCAGCAAAATTTTTTCACCTGCTTTCAAAGAAGTAGAAGAGTTCAACCATTCATCAGACCTGACTGTGGCTGAGGCAATTCCTTTATACCCCGACATTGTTAGGGTGCTTTCACACGGTGCGTTTTTTATGCGTTTTTCAATGCATTTTTTGTGCAGGAAGGTACAGCAATTTATGCTGTATATTACTGCACACCAATCGTGCCAAAAATCGCGGTAAATTCGCGGTAATTACCGCAATTTTTGTGCAGAAATATTCAACATTAATTGCTGTACATTCCTGTACAAAAAGCATTGAAAAACGCATCAAAAAGCACCGTGTGAAAGCACCCTTAGAGATGTTTCCCTGTGGTCACCGCTTTGCCCCCAACCCAAGTTAGTTTAAAAGAGGTCGTTCTCTAGCCGGGAAATCATGAGATCGGGATGTGGGTCATATTCGGGATCTGAGGGGAGGCGATACTATTTCCCCAGAAAAAATTCAGAGACCCAAACAAAGGTTCCTGCGTGTTTTGCATTTTTTACATTTTTTGTGTTTCAAAAAAGAAAATTTTCCAATAAATATATTTTACCTGACAAGGGCAAAATGGTAACAAGGAAACAAACGAAGCCCATTTAATCATTAAAGTTAGGGTGCTTTCATAAAAGCGCATTTTTTGGGGAGTTTTATCTGGGGCTCCAATTTTTGTGCATTTTTTAAACCACAACTTCTTTCATTTGTCAAAATTTGTTCAAAAAAGGTTTTTTAAAGTAAGTAATGAAGACTGTGTTTGAAGTCTTGGGATAAAAACCACTAATTGGTTACTCATTTTCCCAAACATTTTTAGATAAGTAACAGAAGTTGCTGGTAATAAAGGCATTTTAATTGGAGGCGCAGATAAAACGGAAACAAAATGCGCTGTGTAAAAAGGCACCCTTTAAAACATTTTAAATGCATTTTCCCCCCACGGCCAAAAAAAAGGTTTTTTTTGGGTGTTTTTTCAGGGGAGTTTGCGGTTTTGGGAGACCGCCTGAAAAAAACCGGGGAAAATGAGCACAACGGGTCCCTTGGGAAAAACCCCTTCAAACAGTCCCCACTGCACGGATTTTCCACCCGACGGTTTTTCCACCCGCGGGACGCCCGCGAAGCATTCTACAAGCACAGTTTTTGGACGGAATCTGTGAATGTGAAGGGGGACACGGTATTTGTCCCTTGCCGTGGGGACAAGACCAAAACCACGGCCAAATCGCGCCTAGTTTTTTAACATGGTTTCCTATGGGAAACCGCGTTAATATTCACACGCCGCGGGTTTGGCTGCGGCTTTGGGGCCGTGGCCTTGCCGCACGGGTTTGAGAACTCTCCTGTCAATTCTGACAGGGAGTCCTCAGTGCGGCGGCCGCGCGGTGTCGCCGCAGCTGGTGCGCGGTTTGCCCCCTGCCTACTAATTTGCATGGGGGCAAACCATCGCCGCAAGCCACGCCCCAAACCATGCCCCACTTGCGCTGCGACCACGACCAGCGCCCGCGCCGCAAACCCGTCGTGTGAACATGCCCTAACAGTAAAGGACTGTATTGCTATTCATTATACAGTAGCTGTGGACAGACAGCCTATTGATTTTAATAGGTCGTATGTACCTGGCAGAAAAAAGGGTCTCTATTTGGCCCCCAACTGCCATGTCAGCCATGTTGGGGCTGCAGTCGCACAGGGGCGCCCATGTTCACCCTCTCGATGCCGCCCATGCTAATGCCCGCTGCTTCCAGAATCGGAGCTCACTCCTTTCCAGCCAACTGCAGCCAGAGCCCAGCTTTATATCCGACTACAGCTGCGGAGGGTGCGGGCACAGCCTCTGAGCCCGCACCACCCGACCACCATACCTGCGAGACTTACCATCTCTTCCAGGTGCATTGGTGGAGCTGGTAAGCGTTCCCCTGCCCCCCTACTTTCTAGCACAAACACTGAGCTATTCCTAAACTAGACGCTACACAGTCGTCTTCTTCTAGTGAGATTGTTACTATTGTTGCCAGAACTTCCGTCTACGGCTACGTCTACACAGGAATGTTAAAATACCGTCCAAAATCCAACCGCATTTTAACAGTGCTGTACCTCAGATTTTGGCTCGGGTTTACGCCAAAAGCCGCGGTCGGTGTTCGGATTTCCTGGCTGCCCAGTACATGGGCTGCGCTGAAATCCGACGGGTAACCGGCCAACGAGAGAACACCCGCGCTGTGTCGGATTTTCTGTTGAAGTCTACTAGGTACGGTTGGATTTTTGGCAGATTCTAAATACTGAATCCGCAGAAAATCCAGTGCACATCCAGTGCTGTATAGACATAGCCTAAGGCTATGTTCACACGGCTTATTTCTTGGCGTATTTACGGACGTATTTACGTCCGCAAATACGTCCCGAAATCCGTTTCAAATAATGAACAATTAGATTAGCATTGATTCCAATGTAAAATACGCCTCGTCGTTCACACGAGGCGTATTTCCGCAACGTATTTTCGGGCGTAAATTCGTCCGTAAATACGATCGTAAAATTAAGTCCCCTGTCACTTATTGAGGCGTATTTTGCAACGTAAATCCCCATAGTAAAGAATGAGGAATGTTTTTATGACTCGAAATATGTGCCACACTTAGTGACACGTATTTGAAACGTATTTCGGGATGTATTTGCGGACGTAATTACGCCCCGAAATAAGCCGTGTGAACATAGCCTAACAGGAAACACGGAGCTTCATGCTGTTCTGGAGCTTGTAAAGGGCTTGTTCACACTGCGTTTTTTTGATTCGTGTTGGATGCGAAAATTGGATCCAAAAACGCTGCAGCAATTTGATCCAAAACAGATCCAACACGTCTCCAACAGGCAGCTGTGTGTTTGGATGCGTGTTGGATGCAGCAGGATCGCACCCTATAGTTTATTATAGGGCTCCTGCTGCGTCTTTTGGACCAAGAATTGACAGGACAACAGGGCTGTGGAGTCGGAGTCGTCATAAAATGGACCGACTCCCAAAATATATAATAAGTTGGTCCAGTTAGTTCGATGCAAAGAGCAAGAGGCATTGGGTCCGGCCAGTGCTGCTGCTCCCATATCTTCAGCCTCATCACATGAGGAGTGTAATTGATGACATGGAGCAGGCAAAGCGCTGCCCCAGGGGAAAAGATCCCGCTCCCAGGACAAACAGATTTCAGCAAAATTTTTCACCTGCTTTCAAAGAAGTAGAAGATCAACCATTCATCAAAACTGACTGTGGCTGAGGCAATTCCTTTATACCCTGACATTGTTAGAGATGTTGCCCCTGTGGTCACCGCTTTGCCCCCAAGTTAGTGTAGAGAGGCCGTTCTCTAGCCTGGAAATAATGAGATCAGATGTGAGGTCATGTATGCAGGATCTGATGGAGGCGATACTATTTCTCAGAACAAATTCAGAGACTCCACAAATGTTCCTGCAGTGTTTTGCATATTTACTATTTTTTTGTGTTCTAAAGTCGTATCCAATAAATATATTTTACACTGACAAGCAAAATGGTAACGATGGTTTGAACTTGTGACTTTCAGGCTCCATATCTCACCATCCACTACAGTTTGTACATGAGGCTATCTGTAATTTTATATACAGTCATCTTACCATCTTATACATAAATTTGACTTGCAAGTATTTAGCATCTGCTTAGTTCTGCAGATTCTTTCCTGTAACTGCATTGTTACTGTTTTGCTACTAAGAATCAAAATGTAAATTTTTATTATTTTGTTAGTATTTGGGAAATCCACCTTTTGGTTTTCGATACTGCCTGAATCCTTCTGCGCTCTGGATCAGATTCAAGCATATCTTGACCAAAATCTGATCCCAGATCTCTTCTACACATTCCCAATGTTGGTGCAGACTGGACTTGGATACAAATACAGATTTCTCTTCAACTCTACCCACAAGTGTTCAAAAGATCAAAACATTGTTACCCTTTTGCTTGTCAGTGTCTGTTCTACCTAAATAGCTTGATTATTGTATCATAAGGTGATAAACAGCCGGATGTTACCATTTTACTACAGTAAAGTTATCACTTAAACATGCGCCGTGTATGAGGGAGTCAGGAGTCGGCGGTTTGGGAAATTGAGGAGTCGGAGTCGGGGCTTTGGCTTGCCGACTCCACAGCCCTGCATGTCAATTCTTGGGACGATCTGAAAGACGCAGTGAGACACATCGGCGATCACTCTCGTGAATGCCAATGCACGTTTCTAATAAAAAGCAACGTAAATCACATAGCTATTTATTAGATGCGTGTTTGGGTCCGTTGGGGTCTGACAGGAGGATCCAAACACACATCTAAAAGCGTATGTTCATATGGACTCAACACGCCGTGTGAACATACCCTAAGGGCATTTCCCTACTGCACGGGTTTTCGAACGGTTTTTCAGCCGGTTTGCAGTTTTTCAGACCGCCTGAAAAACCGGCCGAAAATGAGCACAATGGTGCTCTATGGAAAAACCGTGCAGCAGTCCCCGCAGTCCCCACTGTCCCCACTGCACGGGTTTTCCGCCCGGCGGTTTTGCCGCCGGTGGTCCGTCGGCAAAACATTTAACATGTTCATTCTTCCGTCCGGTTTCCGGACGGAATAGGAACAATTCAATGGGAGGGGGGAGGGCTGTTCTCCTCTCATCGCAGAGAAAAGCCGCCCCCCCCCCCCCACGGCCGTGGGGACGGCCGCAAAACCGGACAAATACCGGCCGGCAAACCGACCGGTATTTGTCCACTGCCGTGGGGATGCGCCCTGACTGCCAGGAAACACCGATCTTCATGGGAGCTTCTACGACTGTCCATATGTGGTTGAAAATTCATTTAAAAAGTGTTTAAGTGTCTGAAGCATAGGGGGATGTTCACACGGCGTATATACCTTTGCGCGCCAAAAAAATACGTTCGTTTACTCCTTGAAAGTATGTGCGTGTCACTTCAATGAGAAAATGATGCGCCTTGGCCCAAGGCAGATTTCTGCCTCCTATCCTTTTGTATTTCTTGGCGCGTGAATGCTGCAAAGAATTGACTCATCGGTTCTTTTATGGTGCGGACAGAATTCACCGAAAAATATGCGATCATTGGTGCCTGCACGACGATGACTTTACACTGCACTCAATGAGCGCTGTACTTGAATGTTGTTTAAAGCGTATTTTCGAGACTGAGGGCTGGTCAGACTTGTGCACAGCTCTCCATTCTGTTCTATGGGAGTTCCCAGTACAGGGGAGTTCTGTGTTCTCCATTCTGTTCTATGGCAGTTCCCAGTACAGGGGAGTGCTGTGTTCTCCATTCTGTTCTATGGGAGTTCCCAGTACAGGGGAGCGCTGTGCTCTCCATTCTGTTCTATGGGAGTTCCCAGTACAGGGGAGCGCTGTGTTCTCCATTCTGTTCTAGTTCCCAGTACAGGGGAGCTCTGTGTTCTCCATTCTGTTCTAGTTCCCAGGACAAGGGAGCGCTGTGTTCTCCGTTCTGTTCTATGGGAGTTCCCAGTACAGGGGAGCGCTGTGTTCTCCATTCTGTTCTATGGCAGTTCCCAGTACAGGGGAGCACTGTGTTCTCCATTCTGTTCTATGGGAGTTCCCAGTACAGGGGAGCACTGTGTTCTCCATTCTGTTCTATATGAGTTCCCAGTACAGGGGAGCACTGTGTTCTCCATTCTGTTCTATGGGAGTTCCCAGTACAGGGGAGCGCTGTGTACTCCATTCTGTTCTATGGGAGTTCCCAGTACAGGGGAGCGCTGTGTTCTCTCTATTCTCTTCTATGGGAGTTCCCAGTACAGGGGAGAGCTGTGTTCTCGCCAATCTTTTCTTTGGGGGTTCCCAGTACAGAGGAGCGCTGTGTTCTCCATTCTGTTCTATGGGAGTTCCCGGTACAGGGGAGCGCTGTGTTCTCTCCATTCTCATCAATGGGAGTTCCCAGTACAGGGGAGCACGGTGTTCTCTCCATTCTGTTCTTTGGCAGTTCCCAGTAGGGGGGAGCGCTGTGTTCTCCATTCTGTTCTATGGGAGTTCCCAGTACAGGGGAGAGCTGTGTTCTCCATTCTGTACTATGGGAGATCCCAGTACAGGGGACTGGAATGTGCAGCTCTGCTTGGAACAGAATGGAGAGTAAGGGAATGTTCACATGGTGTATTTGTTGCATAATTGCACTGCAATGCACCCAAAGTGCACCCCGCAAATATTGCCTGCCGTTTTCTCCGGGGAAGGGAAAGGGAGCCAAAGCGTACTTTCAATAGCAGATGTATAGCGGCGCGCACAGGTTAGCGTCGCTATATGCCGTGTGAATCCAGCCTAACTGCGCAAGCGCGGCAGAATCTCCAATTTGCTCTGTAACTTTCAGGGACCCGTTTCCGACACAGGTGCAGATGCCAGAGGTGTATCACACTTTGTTGCCATCAGAGTCTATGATGAGAAAACCCCTTTAACCCCTTAAGCCGAACGCCTGAAAAGTAGTTAATGACCAGAACATTTTTTAATTTTTCGCCTCCTTGCGTTTCAACAGTTGTAACTTTTTTATTTTTTCAATGACGCAGTTGGATGAGGCCCCGTTTTATTCGAGACGAGTTGTACTTTATGGGGGAATAGTTTAAGTTCACTTATAAACAATTGCAGAATTTTTTTTTTTTTGGGGGGGGTTTTCACATTTTTTTACACCATTCAAAAATTCACATTTAATAACTTGTTGGGGATTTTTTTCTACAGGTTATTACGGTCTGGGGGAGACCAAAAATTTGTTGGGGTTTTTTGGGGGTGTGTAATGCATGCACAATTATTTTTTATTAAATTTTTTTTTTTATTTTTCTTTTTTTTTTTTTTTATTTTTTTTAATTTTTTTTTTTTTTTTACTTTTTTTTTTAAAATCCCAAAAGGGAGAAAAATGTTTTAAATTTTTTTTTTTTTTTTTTTACACTTAGTAATGTAATAGCATATTTATATGCAATACATTATAATCTGTGTCGTCTGACACAGGCAGTGATCGGGGGACAGCACACAGTTGCCCTGGCCCCACTGGCTTGTTATCAGACCCCCCGGGGGCAAACCTTCCCCCCCCCCAGGGCTGACTGTTCAGCCCGTTCCCGGGGCCTTAGGTACCAGGATCCCCAATCAACCCGGAAGAGCAGGGATCCCCTTTGATTGGGCCTGCGGTGACGATCTGGGCAATCAAAAGGTTAAAGCCCCGGGGAGGGGGTTTCCCCCGGTCCAGGGTGCTTGCAGGAGCTGTTGGAATCGGGGGCTGTGTAGTACCCCCCATTCCCAGCGCTGCTGCGGGGCCGGGAGCTGCAAACCCGATGTCGCAGGGGGACCCCCAAAAAGCGGTGGGGGGTTTTCATTAAGGTTTAAGGTGGTTACAGGGCAATTTTTTCTAGTTGAAACCATAATTTTTTTATGGGGAAAATTGGTCTTTGGGTTTTGTTGGGCCCTAAAAGTGACGCTAATTTTAATGCGAAATAAAAAATTAAGGAAAAAACCGCGCATATAACAAACACAGAAAAAATTGGGTTTTCCTCCATATAACATCGGGGGACTTGTAGCTGGAAATCACTTGCATGTGAGGACCCCCTTTGGGGGGCTCATGTAATTATTTTTATGGGGGCAGCAAAAAAAAAAATGGTCTCTCCTCCCCGGGGGTTCCAAAAAGCGGGTGTTAGACTTTTGTAAAGAGCAGTATACCCTTTTTTTTTTTTTAAACCTTTTTTCAATATTTCATGATTTTTTTTTTAAATTTTCGGGGAAAATTTTAAAAGCAATTTCTTTGTTTTTTACTTTTTTTTTTTTTTTTTCCATTGAAAGACTGGTGTCAAATAAGGTTTAAATTGTGCATTTTTCCCCCGCTTCTAAAAAGGGGTTTTTTTTTTTATAGCCCTATTTGGGACTAAACCAAGTGATCACTTTTTTCCCACTTTAAAAATTTACATAAGGCATGTCCCCACGGCCGGGTTTTTTTGGCTGTTTTTTCAGGTGGTTTGCGGTTTTGCAACCGCCTGAAAAACCCCCCGAAAAAGGGCACAAGGGCTCCTTTGGGAAAAAAACCCGTGCGGGACCCCCCACGCAGGTTTTTTCCCAACCCGACGGTTTTTCCACCCGGGGGGACCCCGCGAAGCTTTCTACAAGCACAGTTTTTGGACGGAATCTTGAAGTAAGGGGGGGCACGGATTTGCCCCTTCCCGGGGGGGGACCACAGCCTTGGCCCTGTTACACGGGGGTTTTTGGCCGCGGTTATGCCGGGGTTCCACGCGGGGGCCCGCGGAAAAAACCCCACGGCCAAAACGCCCCTAGTTTTTTAACATGGTTTTCCATGGGAAACCGCGTTAATATTCCCACCCGGGGGGTTTGGCCGCGGCTTGGGGGCCGGGCCTTGCCGAGGGGGTTTGAAACTCTCCTTCAATTCTGACAGGGAGTCCCAGTGCGGCCCGCGCGGTGTCGCCCAGTGGTGCGGGGTTTCCCCCCTGCTTCAATTTGAGGGGGGCAAACCTGCCGCAACCCGGGCCCCCCAAACCATCCCCCCACTTGCCTGCGACCACGACCAGCGCCCGCGCCGAAAAACCCTCGTGTGAAATCCCCCTAACATAAAGGACTGTTTGAATTTCATTATACATGCTGTGGAACAGACAGCCTTTTGTTTTTAATTTCGATGTACCTGGCAGAAAAAAGGGTCTCTATTTTGGCCCCAACTGCCGTCAGCCATGTTGGGGCTGCGTCGCCAGGGGCGCCCATGTTACCCTCTCGTTTCCGCCATGCTAATGCCCGTGCTTCCCGAATCGAAGCCACTCCTTTTCCAGCCAATGCAGCCAGAGCCCCACTTTTTTATCCGACTACAGCTGCGGAGGGTGCGGGCACACCCTCTGAGCCCGCACCACCGCCCACCATACCTGCGAGATTTTCCATCTTTTTTCCCAGGTCATTGGTGGAGCGGAAAAGCGTTCCCCTCCCCCCCCTACTTTCTAGCACAAACACGAGCTTTTTCCTAAACAGACGCTACCCCAGTCCCTTCTTCTAGGGGAATTTTTTATATTGTTGCCAAACTTCCGTTTTTAGGGCTCGTCTACACGGGAAAAGTTAAAATTACCGCCAAAATCCAACCGCATTTTAACATTGCTGTACCTCAGATTTTGGGGCTGGGGTTTACCCCAAAAAAACCCGGGGTTTTTGGTTTTCCTGGCTCCCCGTACATGGGCGCCTGAAATCCGCGGGAAACCGGGCCCAAACGAGAGAACACCCGCCTGGTGTCGGTTTTTTTGTTGAAGTCTACTGGGTAGGGTTGGTTTTTTTGGAAAGATTCTAAATAACTGAATCCGCAGAAAATCCGTGCAAACCCCAGTGCTTTTAGACATACCAAAGGGCTATGTTCAACGGCTTATTTCGGGGCGATTTACTCCGCAAAAAACGTCCCAAATACGTTTCAAATAATGAAAAAAATTTTGCATTGATTCCAATGAAAAAAATACGCCTCGTCGTTCACCGGGGGCGTATTTCCGGCAACGTATTTTTCGGGTAAATACTCCGTAAATACGATCGAAAAAATTAAAAGCCCCCTGTCATTATTGAGGCGTTTTTTTGCAACTAAATTTCCCCATGTAAAGAATGGGGAAAATGTTTTTATGACTTTTAAATATGTCCCACACTTATGCAGTATTTGAAAGTTTTTCGGGATGTTTTTTGCGGACAAAATTTAGCCCCCGAAATAAGCCGGTGAACAAAAGCCTAACGGGGAAAACGGAGCTTCATGCTTTCTGGAGCTTGTAAAGGGGCTTGTTTCACACTGCGTTTTTTTGATTCGTGTTGGATGCAAAAATTGGAAAATCCAAAAAACGCTGCAGCAATTTGACCAAAACGTTTCCAAAACACTCTCCAACATGCGCTTTGTGTTTGGATGCTGTTGGATGCAGCGGATCGCACCCATATTTATTATGGGGGTTTCCTGCTGGTTTTTTGGCCCAAAAATTGACGGGGGACAAAACGGGGCTGTGGAGTGGGAGTCGTCATAAAATGGACCGATTTCCCCAAAATTATATAAGTTGGTCCATTAGTTCGAGCAAAGACAAGGGCTTTTGGGTCCGGCCAGTTGTTTTGTCCCATATCTTCGCCCATACATGAGGAGTGAAATTTTGATAAATTGGAGAGGCAAAGCGTGCCCGGGGGAAAAGATCCCGCCCCAGGGAAAACCACATTTCAGAAAAAAATTTTTCCCCTTTTTCAAAAAGAAAGTGAAGATTTTAAAAACCTTTTCATCAGACCTGACTGTGGCTGGGGCCCAATTCCTTTTATACCCGGGACATTGTTAAGATGTTCCCCTGGGGGTCACCGTTTGCCCCAACCCCAATTTTTAGGAGAGAGGCCGTTCTTTTACCGGAAAAATTAGATCAGTGTGGGGTCATGTATGGGATCTATGGGGCGTACTATTTCTCAAACAAATTAAGACTCCAAAAATTTTTTCGCATTTGTTTTGCTATTTACATTTTTTTGCATTAAAGTCATTTCCAAAAAATAATTTTACACCGACAAGAAAATGGTAACGATGGTTTTGAATTTGTGAGATTTTTCAGGCCCCAAAACCACCACCCACTGCTTTGTAATGAGGCTATTGTAATTTTTTTTAACAGTCATTTCCCTTTTCTTATACATTTTTTGACTTGAAAGTATTTGTCTGTTAGTTCTCAGTTTTTTCCTTTACTCTTTGTTTTTTTTTCTACTAAGAATCAAAATGTTAATTTTTTTTTATTTTGTTTAAAATTTGGGAAACCCACCTTTTGGTTTTCAATATTGCCTGAATCCTTTTTGGGCTCTGGATCAGATTCAAGCATATTTGACAAAATCTGATCCCGGGCCCCTTCACCATTCCCCAAATTGGTGCGACTGGGACTTGGATACAAATACAGCTTTTTCTTCAACTTACCCACAAGTGTTCAAAAGATCAAAACTTGTTACCCTTTTGCTTGTCAGTGTCTGTTCTAAACCTAAATACTTATTATTGTTCATGAGGTAATAAAAAACCGGATGTTACCCTTTTTATACAGTAAAGTTATCATTTTAAAATCGCCGTGTTGGGGAGTCAGGAGTCGGGAAATTTGGGAAATTTAGGAGTCGGGGGTGGGGCTTTGGCTTGCCGACCCACGCCCCGCATGTCAAATTTTTGGGGCATCTGAAAGACGCAGTGAGAACATCGGCGATCACTCTGGAAAGCCAATGCACTTTCTAATAAAAAGCAACGTAAAAACACTTTTGCTATTTATTTTTAAAGCGGTTTGGGTGTTGGGGGGACGGAGGGATCCAAACACACACTAAAACGTATGTTTTTTTTTAATCAACACGCCGGTTTTAAATACCCCAAGGGCATTTCCCTATGACGGGTTTTTTTGGACGGTTTTTCAGCCGGTTTGCGGTTTTTCAGACCCCCTGAAAAAAAAGGGCCCAAAATGACACAAGGTGCTCTATGGAAAAACCGTTTTCAGCAGTCCCCCAGTCCCCACTGCCCCCCTGCACGGGTTTTTTCCCCCCCCCGGTTTTGCCGCCGGTGGTTTTTTCGGCAAAACCCTTTTTAAAATGTTCATTCCCTTTTCCGGTTTTTTCCGGACGGGGAAAAGGAAAAAATTTAATGGGGGGGGGAGGGCTGTTTTCCTCTCACGCAAGAAAAAAAGGGGCCCCCCCCCCCCCCCCCCACGGGCCTGGGAAGGGCCCCAAAACCACAAATACCGGGGCCCCAAACCGACCGGTATTTGTCCATGCCGTGGGGATGCGTCGACTGCCAGGAAACACCGATCTTCATGGGAGCTTCTTCGACTGTCCATATTGGTTTAAAATTCATTTAAAAAATGTTTTTAAATTCTGAAAACATAGGGGGATGTTCCCCCACGGCGTATTTTACCTTTGCGCCAAAAAAAAAAAACGTTCGTTTACTCCCTTAAAAAATATGGGGGTTCACTTCAATGAGAAATGATGCCCTTTTCCCAAGGCAGATTTCTGCTCCCCATCCTTTTGTATTTCTTGGCGCGTGAATGCTGCAAAAGGGAAATTGACAATCGGTTTTTTATGGTGCGGACAGAATTACGAAAAATATGCGATCATTGGTCCTCACGACATGACTTTACACTGCATCAATGAGCGCTGTACTTGAATGTTTTTTAAAGCCATTTTCGGGGGCTGAGGAGTGGTTTAGACTTTTGCACAGCTCCCATTCTGTTCTATGGGAGTTCCCATAAAAAGGGGAGTTCTGTGTTCTCCCTTCTGTTTCTATGGGAGGGTTTCCCCGTACAGGGGACGCTGGTTCTCCATTCTGTTCTATGGGTTCCCATAAAAGGAGAGGCGTGTTTTTTCCATTCTCCTCATGGCAATTCCCGTAAAGGGGGCGCTTTTCTCTCCATTCTTTTTCTATGGGGTTCCCCAGACACGGGGGAGCTGTGTTCTTCCATTTTTGTTCTTTGGGGGGTTCCCGTACAGGGGGGGTGCGTGTTCTCATTCTGTTCTTTGGGAGTTCCCCGTACAGGGGGGCGCGTGTTTCCATTTGTTTTATGGGAGTTCCCGACAGGGGAGCGCTGTGTTTTCCCTTTTGTTCAGTTCCCGTACAGGGGGGGGCTTTGTTCTCCATTTTTGTTCATTCCCAGTACAGGGGAGCGTGTGTTCTCCATTCTGTTCTATGGGGGTTCCCCGTACAGGGGACGGGGAAGTGCAGCTTCTTTTGGAACAGAATGGGGGTAAGGGGGAAAGTTCACGGGTATTTGTTGCATAATTGCACTGCAATGCACCCAAGTTTCACCCCGCAAATATTGCCTGCCGTTTTCCCGGGGAAGGGAAAGGGAGCCAAAGCTATTTTTTAAAAGAGTGATACGGTGCGCACAGGTTGCGTCGTATATTTTCCGTGTGAATCCAGCCTAACGGCAAGCGGGCCGAAAACTCCAATTTGCTCTGTAACTTTCAGGGGGGCCCCTTCCCACACAGGTGCAGATGCCAGAGGTGTATCACACTTTTTTCCCCTCAAATCTTTTGATGAAAAACCCCTTTAACCCCCCAAGCCGAACGCCCGAAAAAATAGTTAATGACCAGAACATTTTTTAATTTTTTTGCCTCCTTGGTTTCAACAGTTGTAACTTTTTTTTTTTTTTCAAGAGCGTTGGATGAGGCCCTGTTTTATTCGAGACGGTTGTACTTTATGGGGGATAGTTTTAAATTCACTTATAAATAATTGCAGAATTTTTTTTTTTTGGGGGGGGGGGGGGTTTTACTTTTTTTACACCATTCACATTTCACACTTAATAACGTTGATTAATTTTTACGGTTATTACGGTCGTGTGGAACTTAATATTGTTTTGGGTTTTTTTGTGGGGGTGTAATGCATGCAAATTATTTTTTATTAAAAATTTTTTTTTTATTTGCTTATTTTATTTTTTTTTTTTCTTTTTTTAAAATTTTTTTTCGTTTTTTACTTTTTTTTTTTTTTAAATCCCATGAAGGGAGAACGTTTTTTAATTTTTTTTTTTTTTGTACCTTGTAAATTAAAAGCAATTTTCATTAAATTAATAAATTATAATCTGGTCAGTCTGACACAGGCATGATCGGACAGCCACAGTTGCCCCGGCACGGCTTGTTATAAGCAGCCCTGGGGCTTTTCCTTCACCCCCAGGCTGACTGTTCAGCCGTTTTCCCGGGCTCTGTAGGTCACCAGGGGGTCCCCCAAACACCCGACAGAGCAGGGATACCCTTTGATTGCGCTGCGGTTTACGATTCGGCAATCAAAAAAGGTTAAAAACACCGGGAGCGGAGGTTTCCCCCCCGGCCCCGGGGGTTGCAGGAGCGTTGGAATCGGGCTGGTTACAGCCCCATTCCCACGCTGCTCGCGCCCCGGAGCTGCAAACTCCCATGTCTGCAGCGACACCAAAAAAACGGTGGGCGGTCATTAAGGGGTTAAGTGGTTAAGGGGGGGCCCCGTTCATGTTGAAAAAAACCATAACTCAAGGAAAATTGGTCATTGGTTTTGTCTGGGGCCCCAAAAATGTGACGCAATTTAATCGAAATGAAAATAAGGAAAACCGCGCATATAACAAACCGATAAAGTGCGTCTCTCCCCTTTTAACAGTCGGGGGTTTAGCGGAAAACACTTACTAGTGAGGGGCCCCTTTGGGCTCTGTACTTTATAGGGGAGCAAAAAAAAAAAAAAAAAATGGGGCGCTCCTCCCACCTGGGGGGGGGGGGAATTTTTATGAACGGCGCTGCACCCGAAATCGCGTCTTTCGCCAGGGGCACTACGCCCCCTTCCTAGGTTTTTTAAAAACGGCCCCCACGCCGTTTTCAGGGGCCCGAGCACTTTGAATGAGCCCATTGCGGGAGGCGGGCGCACTAAATCGTTGAAGCAAGATTTATGCTTCAGTACGGCAAAAACCTGGTGCATTACGCTGGAACAGGTAGAGCACTTTCAAAGGTTTACCTAGCCCGAAAATTTTTGTTTCCCCCCAGGATTGCCTGTAGAGCGGGTTCATAAATTTAGGGGGCATTCTAAATTTTTTTCCTATGTGCAAAAAATTGGCGTCTAAGCGTAAAAAATATTCAGTCACCCCCGGTTTCCAAAGGGGGGGTGTTTTTGGGCAGGGGAGATGTAAAAGAGCATACAGGGGTAGGGACTATCGTACTGCACTGTAGAGAGGTGCTCAGGGACGTTTTTAGGTTAAATTGTACCGTGGGTGGGAAGAAAATACCATGGTTCCTGGGGGGGGGAAATCCTACGGAGGAGCGGGGTCCCAGGGCTTACTTCTTAGCATTGCTGGGGTAGACTGAAACTTTGCAGAATTTGTATGTTTGTACGAGTATGAAAAGCTTTGCAAAAATCTGTCCATCCCAATTAAACCAAAATCATGCCTGACAGACCACCCAAGGGACCCATTTTTGGGGCTGTCTTTTGGGAACTGTAAGCAGATTTTTGCCGGGGGGGTTCCTGACATTCATCCCCTAAATATTATTGGGGGGGATTTCAGGGTCAAACGCTGTTTTGAATTTTTCTATTAAGGGGTTGTCTCACTACAGGGATTGTGCTTTTTATGTTTAAAGTCTTCAAAAAAAAAAGTCCTTTGCAAAATGTGTCCATTAACAGGTTCTACCTATTCCTAGATATCCCCTCTTGTATGGCTCATTAACTCCTCAGGTCACTTAGCTACAGACCGTTTGACTCTCCTGATAGGTGCCAGCACTGGGTTTCTAAGCTCAGGGGCGTTTTGAATTTTCTTGATTGGGGTGCCAGCACTGGTCGCTTAGCTACGACCTGTTTGATCTCTCCTGAAAAAGGCTGCCGCACTGGTCGCTTTATACGACCGTTTTTTTTCTCCCTGAAGGCTGCCCCTGGTTGCCAGGGGGTGTGGAGTCGGATTTGGAGTCGGAGTTTGGGCCTATTTTGCAGGATTGGATCGCATAAAAGGGACCGACTGCTCCCAAAATTTTTAATACGTTTTTCCAGTTTTGTTGTTCAAAAGCAAAAGCATTGGGGGCCGGCCAGTTGCGATGCTCCCCTATCTTTCAGCCTCATACAGAGGGGTGTAATGATGACATGGAGCAGGCAAAGCCTGCCCCGGGGGGAAGATTCTGCCCCAGGACAAACAGATTTCAGCAAAATGTTTCACCCCGCTTTTAAAGAAGTGAAGATCAACCATTCATCAAAACTGCTGTGGCGAGGCAATTCCTTTTATATTCTGAAATTGTTACGGTGTTTCAACCCCGGGGCGTTTTTGATGCGTTTTTCAATATTTTTTGTGCAGGGGAAAGGTACAGCAATTAATGCTGTTTTATTTGACACCAATCGCGGGGAAAAAAATTTACGGTAAATTCGCGGGTTTTACTGCGATTTTTTTGCCGTGTTTTTGTGCGCAATGTACAGCATTAATCGCAGTACCTTCCCGCCAAAAAAAAAGCATTGAAAAAAACGCAAAAAAACGCACCATGTGAAAGCACCCTTAGGGCCATGTTCACACGGGTTTTTCTGGGGCTTAATTCAGTCCGTAATTACGCGCCGAAGTGCGCCAATTACGGGTGAATCCGTCCCGTAAAATACGGAAGCACAGTTCTCATAGAGAAAATTGCATTCGTCTCTTCCCTGCTCGGCGAACCGCCGGGCGGGAAGAAATTGACATGTCACTTTCTATCGGCGTTTTCGCGCCGCTAGCAAAGCTGTCTATGGGCCGGCGAAGTGCCGGCCCCCCGCTCGCTCCCCCGCTCCCGCCCCGCCCCTGGCCACACGGCGTAATTGCGGGGCGGAATTACGCCCCGCAGTTAAGCCGTGTGAACATGGCCTTAGAGATGTTTCCCCTGTGGTCACCGCTTTGTCCCCAACCCAAGTTAGTGTAGAGAGGCCGTTCTCTAGCCTGGAAATCATGAGATCAGATGTGAGGTCATGTATGCAGGATCTGATGGAGGTGATACTATTTCTCAGAACAAATTCAGAGACTCCACAAATGTTCCTGCAGTGTTTTGCATAGTTACATTTTTTGTGTTCTAAAGTCGTGTCCAATAAATATATTTTACACTGACAAGCAAAATGGTAACAAGGTAACAAATGAAGCCCACTAATCATGTGAGTTAGGGTGCTTTCATACAGCGCAGTTTTATCTGCGCTCCAATTATGTGCATTTATTACCAGCAAGCTTCTTTCAGTTGTCAAAATTGTTCAGAAAGGTGTTTCAAGTAAGTCATCAATGACTGTGTGTGAAGTCTTGTGGATACAAACACACTAATTGGTTACTCACTTTCCAAACAGTTTAGATAAGTGAAAAAAGCAATAAAGGCAGCTTAATTGGAGCGCAGTTAAAACTGCACCAAAACTGCGCTGTGTGAAAGCAGCCTTAATCACTTCTGTTTGAATCACATGCTTTGCAGTTAAAAAAATAAAAAAAACTGCAAAAACTCTCATGCTTTTTTTGTTTTGATTTGGGACACCACCATCAAAATTTTTCCTTTCACATATTGACAGCAATGTACGACTATGATATGGATTTTCTTTAAATTGGGTGTCTGTTCTTTTCTATATAATTATTAATATATATAATATATATATATTTATATATATATATATATATATATATATATACATCAAATTTCCTCTATGTAGTTTATTCTCTCTGACTTGATGTGAGCTCTGATAGCACAGCAGTGAGAGGATTGTTTGACGGTTCTACTTCTTGGTTGGCTATGGTCTGAGAAGTGTAAATATTATCAGCCATATCCTGGAAAATGTGTAAAAACCCTTCCCTTAGCCTTTCATGTATTGCTCTTTTAATTGCCCTAATCTTATCTATCCTTGCCCAGAGAACAATAGAGCGATCATTATGTCATTACCTACTATTTGTAATGAGACTTCACAGAGATAAACTGCAGCTACAGTATAGTGAAAATTGTCTGGCCTGCTATTCAGGAGGAGTTTTATCACTTTAGTAATCACAGATAGAAAAGGGCAAATTTTATACGTAATATTTTTTTTCATAGGATTGTCGAAGTAAAGAAAAAAATTCTGGCAAAAATTTTAACAAAAAAGAAAAATAGTTTTCCAGGAATACTGGGTTTAACAAAAATACTCCTTTCTGATGGAAGTGTCCCTTTAAAGCACACAAACCCCCCCTCCCAAAAAAAAACCAATGGGGGTCTATGTAGGACCACCCCCCTCATGCATTGAGAGTGTGTGAGTGCTTGTTTTTCTGGTATTTTTGCATTTGTGCAATCTCCCCATGCATTATACTGTTGCTTTTCTGCATGCTGGAGTGAACAGGGATTAAACTAATGTGCAGTTTTTTTTATCATCTAATTGTTCCCCTAGCAGTGGGATATGTGAGCTGCTTCTCAGCAATTAGCTGCACCTGTTAACTTTTCCCAGGTAGCATATAGGCCCGCTGCTGGGTTCAGTCTAGTCCAGCCATTGAGCTGTGAATATGCCCCAAAAATTGCAGTGTTTTTTGTCTATGTAGGACGAAAACACCAAACATTGCCGTAAAAAAAAGCCCCACCTAGAGTGTATTTCATGTTTGGCTTTCAACTAACATCTGGAAATGCCAATTTTTGTCAAAAAGAATGCGGGTAAAAATGGTCAAAAAAAATACTATAAAAACATGAATTAGGACACCAGCCTAAGCCTCTGTTCACATGACAAATTTTTCAGGAGGAAAAATTTGAAGTGATGAATGGATTTGATGTGGGTCTTTTTTACATGGAATTTCCTCCCGATTCACGACGCATATTTCAAACCTGCATTTGAAAATTCTGCATTGTTTGAACGGGCACGTAGGTTTCCCATTTGAGTGTATGTAGCGCGGACTGCAAAGAGATTTTGACGTGTTTTTATAGAGAATATGCGACATCTCCGAATATGGAATTATTGGAATTGTTGGAATTAGCACATCCTTGTGTTCCCTGTGAAATTAAAATTATAGAAGGCAGGATTACAAAGTGCTGATTGTTTAACATGGCGGCTGGAAGCCTTGTGAAGGATTCTATCGCTGCCATGCCATGATTTTAAGGGTATGTTCACACAGCGTAATTGCGGCGCATACAGTACGCGCCACAATGTGGCAGGTGTTTTGGGAGCGAGTATTCCCAAAGCACAGGGGGGCCAGCAGCCCATTGACATTCATTATTCGCGGCGCGAATAATTGACATGTCACTTATCTCCCCGTGTGTACTATACAATCGTATTGTACGCGCGGGGGGACGAGGCGTAATCCATAGTTCCCTATGAGAGCTATGGCTTACCGTAATTGCGTATGACGCGCAATAGGCGGCGAAATACATGGCAAAATGCGTGCCAAATTACGCCGTGTGAACATACCCTAACACTTCCCGCCAAAGGAAGCGCCATCTTTGAACACCCTTCTCCATTGTTTATACAATAGTCCGATCTATTAGGCCATGTTCAGACGGCTTAAAATGGGCCGTATTTCGGTCCATAATTACGCGCCGAAGTGCGCTAATTTCGGGTTGAAAACGGCCCATTCATTACGGTAATGCACAGTTCTCATACAAAAACTATGCATTACGTCTCCTCTCCCTGCTGGGCGAATACGGCGGGGGGGGATAAGTGACATGTCACTTTCTAGCGGCGTATACGCGCCGCTAGCAGTGATTGTCTATGGGCCGGCGAAGTGCCGGCCCCCCGCTCGCTCCCCCGCGCCCCCCCCCCCCCCCGGCCAACGGCGTAAAGGCGGGGCGTAAGTACGCCCCGCAGTTAAGCTGTGTGAACATAGCCTTAAAATATGACCTCATTTATCCCATACGCTGAACACTGTAGAAGGAAAAAATTCCAAACAACAAAATTTGTGGTTTTTATAGTCATTTTACATCCCCTAAAAATTGTCGCATACCCAAAATGGTATCAATAGAAAGTACACTTGAGCCCGCAAAAAATGCCCCCTCACTTGGGTCTGTAGGTGAAAGTACAAAAAAGTTATCTCAGAACACAGCGCCGCCGCAAATTTTAATAATTGAAAATGTTTGGATTTTTACAGCGCCAAAACATAACGAAAACATATTTGGTATCGCCGGAATTGTATCAACCTGCAGAATACAGAGAACACATCATTTATACTGAAGCATTAATGCTGTAAAAACA
Organism: Phyllomedusa bahiana; assembly: GCA_025379985.1. Lineage (NCBI taxonomy): Eukaryota > Metazoa > Chordata > Amphibia > Anura > Hylidae > Phyllomedusa > Phyllomedusa bahiana. The sequence goes on along the minus strand of JAODAL010026378.1, from coordinate 1,648 downwards.
AACCCCAAGCAAACATGGCGCAAGTAGGTTTTTTTCCCTTTATTTTTTTTTGGTGGTTTCCCGGTATATTCTATGGTGCGGTCAATGACATCATTAGAAAATACATTTTGTCCAGCAAAATAAAAGCCCTCATATATCTCTGCTCTGTATCTGCGGCCTACCAGTCAAGTGCAGCCAGCAAGGTAACCCTCCATCTTTGGGCGCTCCCCCCTCTGGTGCCTGCAGCACTGTACACAGACTTTCCAGGAGCTCACTTGCTATCTCTGGTCCCTGGGCTAAGGCTTGTGGACTGCACTAATCCTTGCCTTTCTAGCACCTGGCCAGCCTAACACTCTGACCTGAGGCAAGTTGGGAAAACTGACTGAAGCTGTTGGTCCCATCACAGTCTTGCCTCCTGCTACAGCTTCACACGCTGTCCTACCAACTTGGAGCTCTGAGCAGCTGCCTGAGACTGCGATCTCTGATGCGCTTGTGCCTTCTTAAGCTCTGACGTGCTTGTCTGCTGGCAGCACATCCGGCATTTCAGTCTGGGACTCCCAGCACTGCATGGTCCGCGGTTAACTCCTATACTCGCCAGCCCTGTTAACATAGTGCCTGGTCTCTAATCATAAAGCCTGCAATTTCCTCCCGCCGCAGCAAGTCCCCTGAAACAAGACAGACACTCCACTCCACAGCAGACTCTGCATTCCAGGCAGACTCTGTCTCATACATCTGTTCCAATACAGTTGCAGATTAAAAAAAAAAAAATTTTACTCACCTTGAGCGCCTCCATCAACCGTCCCAGCCAGAGAGCGCCTCCATCAACCGTCCCAGCCAGAGAGCGCCTCCATCAACCGTCCCAGCCAGAGAGCGCCTCCATCAACCGTCCCAGCCAGAGAGCGCCTCCATCAACCGTCCCAGCCAGAGAGCGCCTCCATCAACCGTCCCAGCCAGAGAGCGCCTCCATCATCTGTCCCAGCCAGAGAGCGCCTCCATCAACCGTCCCAGCCAGAGAGCGCCTCCATCAACCGTCCCAGCCAGAGAGCGCCTCCATCAACCGTCCCAGCCCGAGAGCGCCGCCATCAACCGTCCCAGCCAGAGAGCGCCCCCATCAACAGTCCCAGACATAGAGAGCGCCTCCATCAACCGTCCCAGCCAGAGAGCGCCTCCATCAACCGTCCCAGCCAGAGAGCGCCTCCACCACCTGTCCCGGCCAGAGAGCGCCTCCATCGTCTGTCCCAGCCAGAGAGCGCCCTCCATCAACCGTCCCAGCCAGCAGAAGCGCCTCCATCAACCGTCCCAGCCAGAGAGCGCCTCCATCAACCGTCCCAGCCAGAGAGCGCCTCCATCAACCGTCCCAGCCAGAGAGCGCCTCCATCAACCAGCCCAGCCAGAGAGCGCCTCCATCATCTGTCCCAGCCAGAGAGCGCCTCCATCATCTGTCCCAGCCAGAGAGCGCCTCCATCAACCGTCCCAGCCAGAGAGCGCCTCCATCAACCGTCCCAGCCAGAGAGCGCCTCCATCAACCGTCCCAGCCAGAGAGCGCCTCCATCAACCGTCCCAGCCAGAGAGCGCCTCCATCAACCGTCCCACCAAAGCGCCTCCATCAACGTCCCAGCCAGAGAGCGCCTCCATCAACTTCCCAGCCAGAGAGCCCTCCATCAACTGT
>JAODAL010026377.1:0-56886 GCA_025379985.1 Phyllomedusa bahiana | reverse complement strand
ATTGGGGAGACTGAGAATTGCTGGCCATCAAGTTGGCCTTTCCATCTGCAGGAAAGGGTTCATCTTACAGTTAACGTATATGTGGATCATAAGAATCTCCTGTACCTCCAGACTGCACAGTGGTTGAACTCTCAGCAAGCCAGACGGTCTTCTTCTGGCGCTTTGATTTCTTGTTACACTTCAGACCTGCAGACAAGAATGTCAAGGCCGATGTCCTCTCCCATACTTCTCATACAGCTGTTCTGGACTCTGCTCCTCGGGAACTTCTTATTTTTGCTGCCCCGATTGACCTCCAGTGGAATCTCCCAGGGAAAACCTATGTATGTCCTACCTTAATAAGAAGGATCTTGAAACGGCGACATTGTTTTTTGCTGGCTGGACATACCTGCTATTCACATCTCGTTATTATTGGTGACCTAATCTTGCACAAGATATCAAGGACTTTGTTCTCTCCTGTGACACTTTTGCCCACAGCAAGAATTCTCATCTCAAACCAGCCAACTTGCTGCAACCTTTGTCTGTTTCTGGCAAGAGACCCGGCACTTCATACAACTAGCAGCCTCATGTACCAAGACACAAGTGGACCAAAAACAAAGACCTCCAACAATCTTCTCTCCTAGTGAAAAGGTCTGGCTATCTGCAAAATATGTCCACTTGAGGATCCCCAGCCTTAAGCTGGGTCCTTGGTTATTGGTCCCTTCAAGGGCATCCCGAACTCCTTCCATGTCTTTCTCCTCAAGCTGCTGGTCCTCAACCGCTTCTCCCGAAAGACCACGTCTATGTCTCCTGAAGCTGATGATGAGGATTTCTTCTAAGTAAAAGAAATCCTGGCCAAGAAGACCATTAGGAGGAAGCGGTACTATCTTATCAACTGGAAGGGATTCAGGCCTGAGGAGATCTCCGGGGAAGCAGAGGCCAATATTCTTGTTTCAGATATTGTGGAACATGTATGAAAACTGTCTAGGTCTAAGACTTTCCTTGTTACCTATAGCAACCAATAGGAGTTCCCCTTTTATCTTTTCAGAGCACTATATGAAATGAGAGGTGCGCGCTGATTGGTTGCTATAGGCAACAAGGAAAGTCTTAGATCTACACAGTTTTCATACATGAGGCCCAATTTGTCTGAATTCCACCAGGCCAAAAAGAGGGGGAAACCTAAGGAAGAGGATACTGTCAAGAGTCTTGTGGCGGCCCCATGCCGGGCCGTGAACACATTCGTGTCTCCCCTGTCCAGCACACACTGTACTCACCTCTCCATACTCCTGCTCTCCTGTGGTCCTTTGCTTTATGTGTGCTATTGCCTGTTATTGCTGTTCTGATTTTGCTTGGCTTCATTGTTAGAGCAGATCTTATCTCCTGTTCATGTACACAACCTTCCCTAGGTTTCTGACCATCTATCTGCTGTCATTGTTCAAGCTGCCCTGTCCCACCATAGTGACATCACTCCCTGCTTTGTGTTATCTTCAGCACAGGAGCTTGTTTATGTTTTTTACTGACAAACTTTAACCTGTTAAAACTCTGCAGCCTTGTGCCCTTCCGTTTACACCCTCCTTTTAGCAATGTCCCTGTAAAAGGCTCAGCTAGGAATAGCATAGCTATTGGACAGGAAATGAGACCCCATTGGATGCTACTGGAAGTTTAAAAGTGAATGCCAAATAAAATTATGTTTAAGCATTCAAAATGTGTAAACATTTTTGGAAACACAATCTGTGTGTGTGTTTTTATATATATATATATATATATATATATATATATATATATATATATATATATATATATAGATAGATAGATAGATAGATAGATAGATAGATATGAAATAGATAGATAGATATTCATTCAAAAAAAATGTCAATTAGCTCTTGGGATCGTGTTGATGCAGTAAGGGAGAAGGCAGCTAGCTCTGATGCAGGATGGGTAAGCTAGTGACTACTCACAGGGCAAGGTACTACCATTACAGACCTGGAATGGCCTCTCTCTCCCCACCGTGATCTTAGCATGCAGATTGGGGATTAGTAAATGACCTATAGCTGCCACTCTGGGCCTCATTTATCAAACATGTTTAGCCATAAAACTGTCTTGTTGCCCATAACAACCTGTCAGAGCTCAGCTTTCATTTTTCCAGAGCGATATAGTTAATGAAAACTTTGATTGGTTGATATAGGAAAAAAGACAGTATTGCTATAAGACAGTTTTGATAAATAAAGCCCTCTGTTCCTCTTCTGGTGGTTAGAATGCTAATAAGCAGGCCACATCAAGGCTGTCTTAAAATGGTGCCAGGGCATCACTCTGGGGCATGCTGACACCTCTGATTTTTAGCAATAAGGTGCTGCTGATCTTTTTTTTACAACAAGGGCTTGGCTATCAGTTAACAGCAGTACCATGTGATGTATCTATTATCCATACCATATATTACCCTACTGATGTGTCTCAAATTTCCTACAGCTTCTCTGTAGTCCATTAAGAGAAACACATTTTTTAAAAATGTAATTAAGTTATTTGCCAGTGGGAAACTAAAAAAAATAGCATTTCTTAGTAAAGAAAAAACCTTACCCAAAGAGGTAGCAAGGAACATTTGGGAATATTAGGATTAATAATAATAGTTTAAGATTAGAAAAAAATGTTTTACCTATCTTGTCGAAGGACTGTCTGATAGAGCAGCTTAGCTGCATTCAACTTAGTACAGCTAAGCTCCAATAACAGACAAAGTCCATATACTGAGTGGATATATTTCTCAGAAAGACATAGTAGACCCTTTCTAATCTCATACAGCCCCTTTAATTATTCATGCGTCTAACTGTAAGGGATTCGGTTTAGCATTTAGACATACCCATAAATTTGTTGGTTTTAGAAAGCACCTCACCAACCTTGGCCCCTGAAGTTTAAAATGATAGTTGAGGGGAACTTATTCTGTTTCCCTACTTTTCTTATGTACACAGGGAAACACTGACTACTAAAAAAAAACATTAAGGGCAGAACACTGATTTTTTTGGGTAAATCTACAAATTGTACCTCCATCTAAATGATGCCCTTGGTGATTGCCTATTCTTTGACCCATGCTTGCCACAAGGACACCTTCTACCACTTTAGATGGTCTATACACATTGGTAATCACTAGAAAATATATACAAGGTTCTTTAAATGTTTTCATAGCTTGTATTTTACGATAATTTTAAACAATACAAAATAAAAATATTTTTTTAAGATTAATTCAAGTTTTAAGATTTCTGGTTTGTTAACTTCTTTATAAAAGACAAATGTAGCCTTAAGATAAATGTTTTTAAAGCATTTAATGTTTTACTGTTAAGACACATTGACATTTAATTTAATAACAGAAACTCAGATCCGTCAACTGCAAAGTCACAACACATAATTTTTTTAGCCAAGCCTAGGACCAGTGGAATTTCATCGCTCTTAAGGGAATTTCAAATCGCTTCCACGTGATCCTTACCGTTTTCTGAAAGATTAATGCTGACTACTTGGTTGCAAACCAATTTAATATGGCTTTTCCATATAAAGCTTTTCAATTTCCCTTTTTACAAGGACGAATAAGGAATTTAAATGCTGAGATCACATAAATGAATAATTTTGTATGTCTACCACACTTGAAATTGCACATATAAATAGGGTTTCTTCTTAATAAGCAATGAATTCTTATATGGTAGCTTTTAATAATTACATTTCACTACTTTATAAAGTTAATTAGAATTTTACAATTTATGTTAAATCAGAAAATCTGATTATCTGTCATTTAAAATTGCAAAATGATGTGGAATTTTAAAGAGCAATGCGTAAAGATCAATACACAAATTCCTTAAGTTGGAAAACAAATTATGCAGGCGCCTGGTATGACAGTAAAGAGATTAAGATGAACATCCACTGAGCTTGAAGTCTAAATAAAATAATCCAAGTTAACCTGACCTGATATTTCCTAAAGAGCCCTACATTTAGTTGACCAGGATCTCATTTTTCCTGCCCATACAGCCTTTGTTCACCCAGTGATGACAATAATAAAAAGACTACATTCTCATGTTGTAGGAGGGAAGAGGAAAGCTGGATGTCTTAACAAACCATCCCAAAAGCAAGGTTCCCATATTGTTGGCAGCAGCCAGGGCAACTCAGGAAAACTTCAACAGAATGGTGGTTTTTATATTGTTTACACTTAGGCTGATATGGTTGTCTCTTATGATCTTGTGTTAATTCGGCTATGTATTTGCAGTCCATGGAATACTATGGGCACCACCTGACAACAACTCATAAGGAGAGTCCTTCCTTCAATATTGGCTGTTTTCTTGGACTCTTCAGAATACAACTGAATATATAGGCCCATATGTTCCAGCAATGGAACCACAGAGGTAAGTTTTGAGCGGTCAGTAAGTCACATAAGAATAAGTGCCCACTAAATCAACAACTCTCTTATGTCACATAGGTATAAAAGACAAATATCAATAAAAACCCCTTTGCTACTACATAAAAGGTCTATTATATAATATTATGTAAACAATCAATGTGAGTATATTGCTGTGATTAATCCAGGAGCGATATTAAATCTGTAAAATGTGTCTCATCCAGTACAATCAGTTCCCTCTATATCTGCAACAGATGGAGAACAAGAAAAAATTGTGCAGACCACCTGTAATTCAGGAGCAACAGCAATTTTCTAAAATTCCAAATACTCACAAAGAAACATTAGAAAAATCATTAGAAAAACCACATGGAACGCCATTTCATCAACAGAGCCCAACCCAGAGTTTCGCCATGTAGCTTCCTCCAAGGCATACCTGACAGTACATTGAAATCAGTATATATACAGACACACTTTCAAATTAACATCAGGATTAACCATAAAATATAAAATAAAGAATAGTGTCATTTGACTTGATCACATGACACTTATTAGCATATATAAATGGAGTTGGTATGGGATAACAACATGTCATGAATAAGGAGATTTTTCTCTGAAACGCGTCAAAATAGGTGCGAATATCTTGGAATAATATGCTTGGATTTTAAAGAAATGAATTGAATAAAGATTTTGGAACAGTTTTAACAGAACGTGGAGGTGTACGCTGGACTTTGTATCATTTTCTTCAGCTCCATTGGCGTGGTTTCTTTCAGCCTGTCTGGGTGTTCCTCCTGTTGATCAAACAGGTGAGCTGACTTGCTACTAGTGCGATTGTTGGATAAAATAAACAATAGTTTTATAAAACATAAAACTGCATAATAAGTATATATATATATATATATATAAATATATATATAATAATATTGTTACTACATAGAATATATAACATAAATTAAGATGTGTCCAGATACATACAACAATGTATCGTAAGCTTAATACAGATAATAATAATCATAATAATAATAATAATAATAATAATCTTTATTTATATAGCGCCAACATATTCCGCAGCACTTTACAATTTGGAGGGCATAAGTAGAGACAAGGAAAACAAACGTTACACTGTAAAAAGCTACTTACAGATCAGACATGAGGTATGAGGGCTCTGCTCTCAAGATCTTACAATCTATTAGGGTGTGTCAATGAGACAAAGGGTGAGAAGTGCTCAGTGTACAATGGTCCAGCCATGTTACATAAATATGGAGTAGTGTACACAAAAAGTGGATGAATCTGCCACCCAGAACATTCAACTGTATACATATAAGTGCCTGTGAATGCCCAAGTCCAGGAAGTGATGAATGAGCATAACAGAAATTAGGAGGGTTAACGATTAGGGATCTTGGTAGGCCTGCCTAAGAAAATGAGTTTTCAGTGTGCACTTGAAACTATGAAGGTTGTGAGTGTGCCTGATCATATGGGGTAACATGTTCCAGAGAACCAGAGCAGCACGTGCAAAATCTTGGAGATAGGCATGGGAGGTTCAGATGAGAGAGACGTGTAATTTCAGATCATCAGCAGAGAGCGGGTAGGGTGGTAGGGTAGGGTGGTAGACATCGATGAGGGAGGAGATGTAGGGAGGAGCAGCACTGTGGAGAGCTTTATGGGTGAGAGTGATGAGTTATGTTGTATCCTGTACTGAATGGGCAACCAGCGCAGTGACTGACACAGGGTAGAGTCATCAGTATAGCAGCTGAAAAGAAAGACAAGCCTGGCTGCTGCATTCAGGACAGATTGGAGAGGGGAGAGTTTGCAGAGAGGGAGACCGATAAGTAAGGCATTACAGTAATCAAGACGAGAAAGAATAAGAGCAACAGTAAGAGTCTGGGTGGTTTCCACAGTGAGAAAATGATGGATTCTGGAGATGTTCTTGAGGTGCAGGTGACAGGAGTGATTGGCTGTAGGGAGTGATGGACAGATCAGAATCTAGTATAACCCCAAGACAGCGGTCCTGCTGCCTAGGTTAAGGTGGTACCACACACTGAGACATAAATAGGAGATAGGTGTTGGTTAGTATAAGGTGGGATGACTATAATTTCAGTTTTATTGAGGTTTAGTTTGAGATAGAGAGAGGACATGATGTCAGAGACAGAGGACAGACAATCACTGGTATTTTGTAGCAGATGGGGAGTGATGTTATGGGAAGAGGTGTATAATTGGGTGTCATCAGCATAGAGATGGTACTGGAAGCCAAATCTGCTGATGGTTTGTCCAATTGCTGCTGTGTAGATTGAGAAGAGGAGAGGACCTAGAATGGATCCCTGAGGAACCCCAACTGTGAGAGGAAGAGAGGAGGAGGTAGAACCTTAAAATGAGACACTGAAGGAGCGGTCAGAGAGGTAGGATGAGAACCAAGAGAGAGCGGTGTCCTAGAGGCCAATGGCACTGAGCATTCTGAGGAGGAGATGGTGATTGACAGTGTCAAACGCTGCAGAGAAATCCAGGAGAAGCAACAGTGAGTGGTTGTCCTGAGATTTTGCGGTCAGGAGATCTCTTGAAACTTTTGCTAGAGCAGTTTCTGTGCAGTGTAAAGGTCGAAAACCCGATTGCAAAGGGTCAAGAAGAGAGTTTGCAGATACAGCTCATCATGTTTTGATTATGTGATCGGAGAGTTAGAAACAAATCCAACTTTATTTTGGCAGGATTATAGGCCTTTATGTCCAGAAGTCATAAATTTATTTGCTCTACACAGACAAAAAATTACTGCTACATGTCATACTCTCCAATCCCAATAAGCTGCTAATAGCAAGTTTCTCAACTCCATAAACGGAAATGTTCATGTGTTCTACTGTGTGTTCTACATGTGCCAGTTAAATTTTCTAAACGGTGTAGCCTCCTACCCCCAAGAATTTGGTGAAAAGAAAATTGGATTTTGTGAATAGTAGTTTGCAGATCTAAAATATTTATTTTTTTACAATATGTGGTTTGTCATTGTTTAAAGAGTGGAAATGCCATGATGAATCCTCCCCTTTTGTAGTCGTAAAGTGATTGTGTGATTGCCAAATAGAAAGAACCCAAGTTACCTTTCATCAAATTCTTGGGGTTAGAAGGCTACACTGTTTAGAAACTTTAACTGGCACAAAGAGGGAAGCAATAAGAAGGTTAATGATGGGGATTGGGCAAATCTAAAGTACACTGACAAGCAAAAGGGTAACAAGATGTTGAACTTTTGACTTTTAAGCTGTATATCTCTCTGTCTCCCTCAGTTTTGAATGTGAGAATATCATAATTTTATAGACATTCATCTTGGATATCTGATACATAAATTTGACTGGCAACTATTTAGCATATGCTTAGTTAGGCAAATTCTTGTTATGTAACTGTATTGTTACTGTTTTGCTTCTGAAATGGTTCATTGACAATGAAGTAGAGTTGCTGGATTGGCCCCCACAGCCTCTAGACCTCAATTCAATCAAACATTTGTGGGTAGAGCTAAAGAAAAAGCTGTATTCGTATCCAAGTGAGTCGGCCAGTATGCATCAACATTTGGAACATGTAGAAGAGACCTGGGATCAGATTTCAGTCGAGGCATGCTAAATTTTATCAAAAGCATGCCTAGAAGGATTCAAACAGCATTGAAATCCAAAGGTGGATTTACAAAATAGTAACAAAATAATAAAAATAAAAAATTCAGATTTTTAGGAGCAAAACAGTAACAATGCAGTTACATGACAAGAACCTGCATAACTAAGCATATGCTAAGTAGATACAAGTCAAATCTGTGCATGAGATATCCAAGGTGATTGTTTATAAAATGATGGTAGTCTCACGTTTAAAACTGTAGTGGATGGTGAGATATAAAGCTTATAAGTAAAACGTTCAAAACATTGTTACCCTTTAGCTTGTCAGTGTACATTGCTCCAAAAAGGGATTTCTCATCATCTAGAGAAGTACAACATTTTTCCCACCAGGAATAGTTGTTTACTATCAATTGGGACAAGAGACTGCCTTGCGAACCAGACAAACATCATTAAAAAGAAAAAGTTTCAAACCTATGTTGACAATAAGAAATAAATATTTTTTGACAAAAAAATCAGATTATGTTGATAACATCCCAATTTCAATAAATAATGTTATGGGCATAACACATTCCAATTTAAAAGAAAAATCCGTATATATTGTTAATAATATAATACTATATAATACTAATAAAGTGTGTAGAGGCTTTCAAAATGTTTCTAATTAATTGACTAACAGCAAAAACAGCAAAAGCAATAATCTAACTAAAAATGAAAGGCATGTTTAAAATATCTAAAAATGGAACCTTCAGATAATGGGGGGGGGGAGTGACTTTAAATAAGAAAGACTAATGGGTTTGAGATGTATACATTGTTAAATAATTGTGAAACCTATGAAAAATTAGGGTTGGACCCTACTGGAAAATATAGGAAAAAATTGGAAATGTTACCAATTTGGGCAAAAGAGAAAAAAAATATTAATGATCAAGTAAATCCAAGGATCCCAAGGAAACACTGTCTGCCAAAAGTTCATAAGAATCGTGGGAACCCTGCTGGAAACACCAGTCATGTGGGTTATTTATTCTTTGACAAGAAGGCTTTCAGAATAGGTGGATTTCTTTTTACCAAAGTATGTGAAACAGATGCGCTCTTGTCTAACTTACTCTCAGCATTTGATTGAGTTGATCTGACAGACTAAGATCAATAAACATTCATTGGTTTGTACCTTTGTTGTTATTTATTTTTACACCTGTGTTCCACATAATATTGAAATCAGAGCTATTCAATTATGCCTTGAAAAAAAACAAGAAATTAATGTTTAGCAAAGAGAATTTATTATGGAATGTGTTAGCTTTTGTTTGCAGAGAAACTACTTTTGGTTCGATCACAAAAATCTTATAACCAGTCCACTGGTACAGCAATGGGAGAAAAAATTGCTCCAAGTTTTGCCAATCTATGTGTGGAAAGTTGGGAATGTGATAGTCTTTTTCTCTAATGCTAATACTTGTTTATCAAAAATATATATGTATCATCAATATATTGAGGACTGCTGTATGATTTTGGGAGGCGATAAAGAAGAGTTCAAATACTTTCTGTGGTGACTTCATCAAAATTTAAATTTACTCATGAAGTAAACCTGAATTCTTTTAATTTTCTGGATCTAGAAATCTTAAGGGAAGGCTCAGACATTTGCACTGGGACCTTTTTAAGGCTACTGATATTATCCTGTCACTTAATAGCTTTATTAGCTTTAACGCTTGTCATTATCCACCGTGGATTCAAAACAATGTCAATTTAAAAGAATGAAACATAACTGCACTAAAAAGCAGGATTTCCTTAGGCAATCAGATGTTAAGAGGGATTTCTTGAAAGGGATTGTGAAAAAATGTTGGTAGATGAATCCCTGCTTCAGATACCCACAAATATAATAAAAAATTAAATTGAAACCAATGGGTTTATCATGAATACAGATATTGGAAAATTGTTGCCAAATAAACCAGTGGTTATTTTGCGGAGAGCACCTTAAATCAAGGATATTATCACCAACAACTAAATTAAAGAAGATGAGCCAGATGTTGTAGACTTACAAGGCTTTTATAATTAATTTCTCTATATGTAAAGTATATTGAAAAGTGGGAAACTGCATTAGAAATAAGGCTATAACTGAATTACAAAATAATAAGTAGGCATGATTACAGATTTTATTTCCTGTGATTCAATTAATGTGATATCCATTTTGGAATGACCATGTGGACTTGATATAATAAGTGGGTTGGACAAGTAGAAAACGAAAAATATTTATACCTGAACATTGATGCAACATCAGAACTGGTCTAGACACCCATAGTGTTTCTGCAGATTTCAAGTCATGTCACAACCTAAACTCAGAGTGAATTATATTTTTGGGTTTAGAGGTGATTAACCCCTGGTGCAGGGGTATGGAGATCTGATTGCTAAGATAAGCCAGAGAGTAAATGGATTAAAAACTGTTAAAAACGTTGGTTCCTTTTATTCATTTATATAGTGCTGATATATTATGCAGAGCTGAGATATGCATGTTTTTTGAGTGTTGGAGAGAATTGAAGTATTAAGAAAATATTTGTCTGCTCCAAAATGGTGCTATTAATAAGTATACTAATACAGCAAAAACAAGCTACAGCTAAGTCATCTGAAAAATAAATAGTAATGGCTCTCTTGATGCATTGATCCAGTTACAAAAAATCCTGCAGTCAGTTCTAAACACCAAAATAGATTCCAGACTGGAGGGATTAAAGCATGGCATTGCTCAGGCTATTACATAATATTAATTATAATAATTATAATGATAACAATAATAATAATTAATAAATAATAGTAATAATAATAAAAAAAAACATTCATAATGATTAAATACACTCCAAAACCTGGATACACTTGACCATGGTTCTATATTAAGGGTTAACATATTACAAAAACAATACATTACTTTATCAACTAGACCACACATTTATGAATTTATATAATTTGATATTAAAACCAAACAGCTTTATTTATGCCTATGTCCACTCAGAAAAGCTGGATTAACCCAAAAGCGATGAATAGGCAAAGGCCATCCTGTTCCCCTACAATTGCAGCTTTGCCAGTAATTAATTGGAAGTTAGAATTAAAAACATTCAATCCTATATCAAAAAGATGAACCCATTCTCTTAGCATAGGCCTAAAACTAGGCCTACCAAATCTAAAAGACCAACCATTCTCTACTGGCAAAGATCCTTTCATGGATCTACTTACTCCTTTTCATACCTTTTCTGAAATAAAAAATGCACTTGACTCCCAAACAAAACATGGATATGTCTTTCAGCATGACATGCAACAAATGATTAGTTCTCATTTTTCCCAAATCATTCCCTCTAGCATGAATAGTAAGAATTTTAGCCTGAGGAATTACAATTCACCTCTAACAAGATGGACTACTTGTTTTAATTTCAAACTTAAAGGGGTTTTCTCATCTGGCTGTTTCATTGAGCCTGCTGTTCACAGCCACCTGTGAGATACATGTATTCACTTCACCCCTGTATATGTCCTTTAAGGGGTGTTGTTTCTGAAATGTGATCTTTTTAGGGGTTTTTATTAAATTTGGGACCCCATTTTCATTACGATTTTCTTTAAGCACCATTACAGGATTGCGCATATCCTAAGGTGCTTAAACTTAATCAGCACCCCTAAAAAGACCCCATATTTGAAACTACACACTTTAAGAGGTATATTCAGGGGTGTAGTGAGTATATCAACCCCACAGATGTTTCACAATTTTTTTTTTAGTGTTAGGCTGTGAAAATGAAAAAATGAGTTGAAGTTTTTATTGGTACCGTTATGGGGTTCATCAGATACTTTGATTGTTTTTATCTAGGTTTTTGTGAGGCGTTTTGAACAAAGCACAGCAATTCTGGTAGTGGTTTTTTTATTTTTTACAGCGGACACCATGCAGTATAAATGACACGCTAGCTTTACTCAGCGGGTTGATATGATTACAGCTATATCCAATTTGTGTATTTTTTGTGTTTTACTGCTTTTACATAATAATAATAAAAACACTTGTATTCGAAAAATAAAATATGTTTTTGCATCGCCATAGTGTGAGAGCCATAACTTTTTAAATTTTCTGTGTACGGAGCTGTGTATGACTTATTTTATGCGGGATGAGTTGACATTTTAATTGGTATCATTTTTGGGGTGATACAGTTTTTTTTTATCTCTTTTAAATATGTTTTTTGGAAGGCAGAGTGAAGAAAATACTGTAATGCAAGAAATGTTTTTTTTATTATTAACAGTGCTCACCGTGCAGTGTATGTGACATGTTAGTATGTGACATGATTACGGCGATGCTCACTTTTATAGTATTTTTTATGTTGAAATGCTTTTTAAAAAAGTGTTTTTATTGTGTAAAATAATATTTATGCATCACTATCTTCTGATTGTTTTTTATTCCATTTTATGTGCTGTGGAATGAACAAAAATCGCAATTTTGTGACTGTTCTTATTACAGCACTTATTAACATAACAGATTTAAAGGCCATGTCATTAAACACGTGACAATATCAAATATGCATACTTTATTTATTTTTATGTATGTGTTTTTTTTTTGTTTGTTTTTTGTTTTACATTTGTTTTATTTTTTCACATTTTATTTACTTGTCCGCATATGGGACTTGTATTAATGATCTTTAGATTACTGTTACAATGGATAGCAGCACACAGCAGTACTGCTATCCATGGCAACTGTCAATTACTATCCCAGGCCGCACCATTAGTGTTGCTAGGGAGGGCATCAGCTGTCATGATCACATCATGGTGATGCCAATGCAGACAGAGGACGCTCCCTCCTCTCTTTCACTCATGATTAATCACGGCAGCAAAGGGGTTAATGATGTCACAGTCAGCCCGAAAGCCTTTGTGGTTGCTAAGGAAGCTTTCAGCAGCTGCAATCTGTCTTTCCCTTAGCTGCCGCAATTGCAGCTCAAGTTATGGGTGACACGGCACAGGGCCAGCTATAATACACAGCTGATCCCATGCTGCCATCGTGTGGGCCCCGCTTGTGAGCCCATACGATGTTCAGGACGTACCTGTATGTCTATTTGGGGGAAGTCACTTCCTGCTAGGACGTACACGTACGTCCAATGTCGGGAAGGGGTTAATCACATATACTGGGACTCAGTAAATGCAAAACAAGCACCCTTTCTAAACATGTCAGTAAGCAACCACTCTGATTAGAAGCATACACCAAAATCTCTCCCTCTGTCTGCATCGGCATTGCCACGATGTGATCGCAGTTGCTGATGCTCTTCCTAGCATCCCTGTGGACATGGCCAGGCATAGTGATTGACAGTTGCCATGGAGAGTTGCATTTCCCTGTTATCATCTACCGTGCTCCTGTGAATAATGGATAAAAAATGTAAAATATGCAAAAAAAGGGAAATTTTTTAATTTCACCCTCACTTTGCTTTCATTTATGTGAAACACCTAATGGATTAATAAACTTTCTAAATGCTGTTTTGAATACTTTAAGGGGTGCATTTCCTTTTATGGGGGTATCTAACATACAGGCTCTTCAAAGCCACGTCAGAACTGGACTGATCGCTGAAAAAATCTATGTTGCAAATTTTCTTGAAAATGTGAAAAAGTACTACTGAATTTCTAAGCCCCTAATGTTGTAAAAAATAAAAAGACATTTAAAAATGATGCCAACATACAGTAGATATATGGTAGATGCTAGTTATAAATATTTTGTGTGGAATAACTATCTGTCTTACAAGCAGAAATTTTTGAACTTTGAAAATGAAACATTTTTCAAAATTTTCAAATTATTTTGATATTTTTCACAAATAAGCCAGGATTGTATTGACCAAAATTTCTGACTAAAAGCACAACGTGTCATGAGAAAACAATCTGTGAATCACAAGGGTAGGTAAAAGTACCAAAAAGTTATTCTCACATAAAGTGACACATGGCAGATTTAAATGGAGGTCAAAACTAGCTGTGGCGGTAAGCGGTTAAGCACAACTCATAAACACTACTGCATAATCAATGTTAAAGCTTTTATGACACGATAGATTTTTTTTCCACAGATGCCGGGAAAGGTCTTTGATAAAGTAAATTGGTCTTTCATGTCAGTAACTCTATCATAATTCAGCTTCTCCATACTTTCCAACAGTCCCGATTCACGTTGGACAGTCCTGGATTCCAAAGGCTGTCCTGGGCAATTGGAGTTACTGTATGTCCTGTGGTTCCAAGGCACATGCCCCAGGTCCCTGAGTCATTGCTGATTATTTAACTGTTGCTGCACCCTCAAACATGAAAACAGTTAAAAACCAGGATGGTCTACATTTAGAGATGGGCGAATTGATTCTAACGAAGTGGAATTCGTTTAGAATTTCAGGAAAACTTTGGTTCTGAACGAAGTCGAAATTTGCTTTTGATTGATAAAATGGCTGTGAGCACAAGGCGTTACATGAGGCAAGGCACTCTGGGAGGAAGAAGGGCATAGCCTGCATGACATGTGCAGAGATGAAGCCAATCGGAGACCGGCGGGATTCTGTGACGTCACCGCACTATATAAGTCCGGGCGCGACGCTGGGAGCTCACACTCCTCTCACTGTACTGATCAGGGAAGGTGCTGCCGCGGCTGCTTGTGATAGCTCTTACTGAAGAACTGATTTTTATACAGCGATTTTTGTGGGGTGTCTCAGCTTGTCTCAGAGACTGCTTCTCTTAATGTTCTATTTCAGATTTTTTGGGGTATTGGATCTGAAGTCCAGTGTGCGTCCACTGCAGCTGCATATACATTTTAATGCTATCTGCTCCAGCACATTGAATATCCAAGTGGGATCTAAGCCAGTTCCTGTTGTATTCATTTAAAGAAACAGCGTTTTTAATACAAATACCACTTAATTTTTGGCTGCTAAATTCTTTTGCGCAATTTACATCCAGGTTAATTTAAGGTTGTTTTCTGCTTGGTACTCCAGAAACCGTCTTTTTCCCCGCCAAAAAATAAAATTTCCTTAATATTCACAAGCGAGGTTAATTACAATTTATCTCTTGTTGTGTAGCTAAAAAATACGCCATTGTAACACGCTACAAGCAGTAGTTTGTGCTGCTCAATTCTTTGCGTAGTTTACACCAGGGTTAATTAAGCGTTGTTTTTCTGCTGTGGTGACTCCAAGAAACCGTCTTTTTCACCGCCAAAAAATAAAATTTTCCTGTAGCATAATTCACAAGCGAAGGTTAATTACAATTTTTTTCTCTTGTTGTGTAGTATAAACAATACGCCATTCTAACACGTTACAAAGCTAGTAGTTTGTGGCTGCTCAATTCTTTTGCGCAATTTACATCCAGGGGTTAATTAAGCGTTGTTTTTCTGCTGTCGTGACTAAAATATACAGTCTTTCACCGCGAAAAAATAAATTATTCCTGTAGCCTAATTCAAAAGCGAAGGTTAATTACAATTTTTTCTCTTGTTGTGTAGCGTAGAAAACATGCCATTGTAACACACTACAAAGCTCGTAGTTTGTGGTTGCTCAATTGTTTGGCGCAATTTACATCCAGGGGTTAATTAAGCGTTGTTTTTCTGCTGTGGTGACTAAAATAAACCGTCTTTCACCGCCAAAAATACATTTTTCCTGTAGCTAAATTCACAAGCGAAGGTTAATTACAATTTTTTCTCTTGTTGTGTAGCGTAGAAAACACGCCATTGTAACACGCTACAAAGCTCGTAGTTTTTGGTTGCTCAATTCTTTTGCGCAATTTACATCCAGGGGTTAATTAAGCGTTGTTCTGCAGTTGTACTCAGTAAAAGAAACTTTTTTTTCACCGCCACAGAAGAAATTCTGTAGCATAATTCATATCCGAAGGTTAATTAAGCCTGTTTGTGCTTTTATATTCAGTAAAATACACAGAGTTTTTAAACTCCACATACAAGTCAATTTTTCCTGCCCATTTGTGGAGCGCAATTTATATCCAAGTGTTACCAAGCTTGTTAGTGGGTTCATTTGGAGTCAAATACAGGGTGTGTATTTATCATATACAGATATCTTCATCAAACAGTGTCTGTACATTTTAGAACAAACATTATGTCAGACAGAGAGGTGGCAGGCTCTTCACCAGCGAGTGACAGAGGCACAAACATTCCAGGCCCAGGTCGCAGCACAGCAAGGGGACGTCGCAGCAGGGGTCACTTGGTGAAGCCACAACTGCCGCTGTCATCTAGCGGCCGTGTGTTGTTCAGCAACCCAAGGGTTCTTGATTGGTTGACTAGGTCATCCACTTCCTCCCAGATGACATCTGACAACCCCAGTCAAGAGTCGGTGGGAACGTCAGACACAACCCTTAGTTGGCATGGCCCAGGAGTGGGTCAACGGCCCTCACCAGTCCTCAACCCGCCTCTGTCCCATCCGGTTCCCATCCGATGTTGAGAGTGGCATGGGAGGTCATGTTGTGAGGGGTCAGCCTCTGCATACCAAGACCGGTGGTGAGAACAGCAGTGACGATGAAACACAAATAGATGATGATGTAGCCGACCGCACTTGGGAGCCGGGTGAGGCAAGGGCTTCATCATCGTCAGGAGAAGAGGGCGTCAGCTTGCGCGTCAGGCAGCGGCGCAGCTAGCAAGTGGGTCGTGTGGCCGTGAGTCAGCAGGATAGCAGCAGTGTGAGGTCGGGAGCCAAGCAGCCACGGGGTAAAAAACCCGCTTCGCAGGTCCAAGAAAGTAACGGCACAGAGGCTCAGCTAGGCAGCAGCGGCAGTAGTCACTCAGTGCGGAGCATTGGCGGTAAAATCCAATACTTGGCTGTGTGGCAGTTCTTTGCTAAGACACCGGAGGAGCCGAATATGGGTATATGTAGAATCTGTAGGCAGAAAGTGAAGCGTGGCCAGGGAGCTAACGTTGGCACCACGGCCCTGCGTCAACACATGCAGCGTCACCATCCGGTGGCCTGGGAGAAACGTGGCTCAGATGTGGTGGTCCATCCTGCCGCCGCAGCAACAGCAGCAGCAGCAGCAGCGCCCATGGCACGCATGCCATTATAGCCAGTCAAGGCTCCACCACCTCTGCAGAAGGGAGCTGTTTCTCTTTGACATCATCTCCCGGTCCAGATGCTCCTGCTCCTCGCTACTCGTGGCGCCAGCAGTCGTTCAGCGAGGTGATTGCAAAGAGACAACAGTATGCGTCCAACCATCCTAAGGTGCAGAATCTGACTGTACTCCTGTCCAAGTTGTTTGTGCTGCAGTCCCTCCCTTTCCAAATGGTGGACTCTGCACCGTTCAGAGAACTAACGGCTTGTGCCGAGCCGGGATGGAGAGTCCCAAGCCGTAATTTATTTTCCAAAAAGGCAGTACTAGCACTTCATAAATATGTAGAACAGAAGGTGGGCCAGTCCTTGAGCTTATCGGTTTGTTCCAAGGTGCACGGCAGCGCGGACGTCTGGAGCTGTAACTACGGTCAGGGCGAGTATATTTCCTTTATGGCCTACTGGGTGAATGTGCTTCCGGACAGGAGACGGCGCTTTCTCCTCCACATTGTCAAACTGCGGCTCCTGCGCCAATGTCCGCCTCCTCCTCCTCCACCACCACCACCATCTCAGCTCCACAAGTACTGCTCCCATCACACCACATGTGTAGGGCACAGTGGTGTCACGCATTTTCTACACCTGGCTTGCCTCGGCGAAAGAAGTCACACAGGGAGGAACGGGCTCCGCTTCATGCATCAAGAAATCGATGTGTGGCTTTCTCCGCGCCAACTGCAAATCGGAACCATGGTGACGGACAATGGGAGGAACATGGTGTCCGCGCTGCACCGAGGAGGGATGGTCCATGCGCCCTGCATGGCGCACGTGTTCAATCTGGTTGTGAAAAGGTTCCTGAAGTCTTCCACCGATCTTCAGAAGATTCTGAAAATGGCCAGGAAACTGTGCATGCACTTCATCCATTCCTACAAAGCCAGGAACACCCTCCTCGAGTTGCAGCGGCAGAACGGCCTCCCCCAACACACTCTGATATGCGATGTTTCCACCCGTTGGAATTCCAGCCTGCACATTTTGGACCGACTGTATGAACAGAGAAAGGCCATTAACGATTTTTTTGATGATCCAGGCGGAAAGGAGTACTCCCCTGTGTAACTTTGATGTCAGCCAGTGGCAGCTCATGCGTGACACTTGCCGTTTGTTGAGGCCATTCGAGGAGGCCACGTTATTTGTCAGTCGCCAGGACTAAGGGATGAATAACGTCATTCCACTGCTTCATGTCCTGGAATAGATGCTGAAAAATCTGTCTGGGCAGGGGACTGGAGACGTGGCGACTACATCTCGCGGCCACTTGAGTCCGGTGGGGACTGAAATGGAGGAGGAGGAGGAGGAGGACATTGGAGCAGAAGCATTGTCTGGTGAAATGAGTGTTTTTTCTACCCAGGAGACAAGAGAGGAGGAGCAGGAGCAGCTGGAGGAGGTAGATGGAGATGAAGAAGACGAGGCAGATGACCTGCAAGCACCGTGGCAGTATACAGTGGAGATGGAGGCAGGGAGCCCCTTGGAGTCACTTGTGCAGATGGCCTGCAGCATGCTTATTTGCCTGGCTAGTGACAGCTGAATAGTCAGTATCCGCAGAGGGATGACTTCTGGCTCTCCACCCTATTGGACCCTCGCTACTGGTCCAAAATGGGAGCCTTTTTCCCAGCTATTGAGAGGGAGGACAACCTCAAATACAATAGGGAAATCCTCCGTAGTCACTTGGCCGCTGCCTAAGTGCGGCATCGTCCCTCCTCTGACAGGTCTGACTGGGGGGTTCTTCAGCGCTCACGTACTACTGCCGCGGATGCTGGGGGAAGGTGGGGTGGTCGGAGCAGTACCAACTCCATCAGCAGCAACCTAAGTCTGGAGTCACTGATGAGCAGCTTCCTTCACCCGAACTAGTGAGGAGGGCACTCGCCAGCAGCAGCAGCAGGACCTGGAGCAGACCCTAAACCAACAGGTGGTGGCCTACTTGGATAGCACTCTGCCACCCAGTTAGAAGATCCGCTGGATTACTGGGCAGCCAAACGGATTTTGTGGCGGCAACTTGCCGAGTTTGCAGTGGAGAAGCTGTCCTGCCCGGCCAGTAGTGTGGCATCAGAGCGGGTGTTCAGTGCGGCGGGAGCCATCATTACCCCAAGGAGAACCCGCTTGTCCACGGGAAATGTGGAACGACTTACCTTTGTCTAGATTACTCAGCCGTGGATCGGCCAGGATTTCCACACAACAATGCCTTAGGCGTCAGACTACATCAGCCATGACGCCTCACCCAAACTGTGAGAAATTAGTCTGGGTTCAAACTACCTGCCTCAGCCACTATTCTGATGCCGCCACCCGCCTGATGCCACACATCTGCTGACAGTTTCTCCATCTGCCACCAACCATCTTTACCAGGGACTGGTATTGCCACCCACCTCCACATTGTGCCACTGTCTGACCTCATGCTGCTGTTGTTGCTGGTGCCACTCTCTGACCTCATGCTGTTGCTCCTGCCGCCGTCACCTCCACTCTCTGTCATTGTGCCACTCTGTGGCCTACTACTGTTTTGCCAAGTCCAGAATGTCATTGTGCCACTGTCTGACCTCATGCTGCTGCTGCCGTGACCTACACACTGTGTCTTTGTGCCACTGTCTGACCTCATGCTGCTACTGTGGCTGCTACCGTGACCTACACACTCTGTCATTGTGCCACTGTCTGACCTCATGCTGCTGCCACCATCACCTCAACTCTCTGTCATTGTTCCACTCTGTGGCCTACTACTGTTTTGCCACCTCCAGAATGTCATTGTGCCACTGTCTGACCTCATGCTGCTGCTGTGGCTGCTGCCGTGACCTACACACTGTGTCATTGTGCCACTGTCTGACCTCATGCTGCTGTTGTGGCTGCTGCCATGACCTACACACTCTGTCATTGTGCCACTGTCTGACTTCATGCTGCTGCCACGGTCACCTCAACTCTCTGTCATTGTGCCACTCTGTGGCCTACTCCAGTTTTTGCCACCTCCAGAATGTCATTGTGCCATTGTCTGACCTCATGCTGCTGCCACCGTCATCTCCACACTGTGTCATTGTGCAACTCTGTGGCCTACTACTGTTTTTCCACCTCCAGATTGTCATTTGTCCACTGTCTGACCTCATGCTGCTGCTGTGGCTGCTGCCGTGACCTACACACTGTGTCATTGTGCCACTGTCTGACCTCATGCTGCTTCTGTGGCTGCTGCCATGACCTACACACTCTGTCATTGTGCCACTGTCTGACCTCATGCTGCTGCCACGGTCACCTCAACTCTCTGTCATTGTGCCACTCTGTGGCCTTCTCCAGTTTTTGCCACCTCCAGAATGTCATGTGCCATTGTCTGACCTCATGCTGCTGACGCCGTCACCTCCACTCTCTGTCATTGTGCCACTCTGTGGCCTACTACTGTTTTGCCACCTCCAGAATGTCATTGTGGGCCACTGTCTGAACATCATGTGCTGCTGCTGCAGTGACCTACACACTGTGTCCTTGTGCCACTTCTGACCTCATGCTGCTGCTGTGGCTGCTGCCGTGACCTACACACTCTGTCATTGTGCCACTGTCTGACCTCATGCTGCTGCCACGGTCACCTCCACACTGTGTCATTGTGCCACTCTGTGGCCTACTCCAGTTTTTGCCACCTCCAGAATTTCATTGTGCCACTGTCTGACCTCATGCTGCTGCCGCCGTCACCTCCACTCTCTGTCATTGTGCCACTCTGTGGCCTACTACTGTTTTGCCACCTCCAGAATTTCATTGTGCCACTGTCTGACCTCATGCTGCTGCCGCCGTGACCTACAACACTGTGTCATTGTGCCACTGTCTTTACCTCATGCTGCTGCCCGTTTCCTTGCTGCCGAGTGACCTGCACACTGTGTCCATTTGTGCCACTGTCCTGACTTCATGCTGCTGCTGTGGCTGCTGCCGTGACCTACACACTGTTGTCATTATCCCACTCTGTGGTCTACTCCTGTTTTTTGCCCACCTCCAGAATGTCATTGTGCCACTGTTGACCTCATGCTGCTGCTGCCGTGACCTACACACTGTGTCATTGTGCCACTGTCTGACCTCATGCTGCTGCTGTGGCTGCTGCCGTGAACCTGCAACACTGTGGTCATTGTGCCACTGGTCTGACTTCATGCTGCTGCTGTGGCTGCTGCCGTAATCTACACACTGTGTCATTGTGCCACTCTGTGGCCTACTCCTGTTTTGCCACCTCCAGAATGTCATTGTGCCACTGCCTGACCTCATGCTGCTGTGGCTGCCGCCGTCACCTCCACACTCTGTCACTGATGTTGCCACCTGAGCTCTCAGCTTGTTTTTTTCCAGCTGTTGCTGCCATGACTTTATCAGGCTACATTCCCCCTTCAGTTTTTTGGTCAGTATTGCCCTCTTAAGTGTCCAGGGAATTTTATAGTGAAGCGATTCTAAGAGCGGCGGCAGTCATGTGCGTGTCATACTAAAACACAACATTATATGAAGACCAAACCAAGCTCCCTCTGCATATTTAAGCATGGCACAACGTTTTACAGCACCGTGCAGGCTCCGTGCAGCCTGGAAATAGCTGTTTTTTTAACGTGATTCGTCCCGAAGTAATTCGGAACAAAGTTATTTTTTGTCGGGAAATTCGGCAAAGTGAGCGAACCGAATTTCGAGAAATTCACCCATCTCTACCTGCATGACATCAGGTGATTGTTGTGACATAGGTGGCAGGAGCTTATGGGGGTTTATCGTCCTATTATGAGGGGCTATCTACCCACTATATTTGGATCTTCCGCATAAATTAATAGGGGAAAGTTGCACAAAGTTGCTGTCACCTCCCTATTAAATGAGGTCAGATCGCCCCAATGTAGGTAGGGAAGGCCACATGTAGATAGGTAAGCAAGGCCCAAGCTAGGTAGGTATGTCAGTAGGCAAAACCACAGGTAGGTATGGTGGTAGGCAACGCTCCAGGTAGGTAGACAAGATAGGCCCATGCTAGGTCGTTAGCCACAACCCCAGTCAGGAGGGTAAGCAGGGGTCTATCTCCCAAAAAGAGCTTCTTCCTACACTGTATCTGCAGGGTGAAATTTAGAATTCATGCTGCCCTAGGCAGCTTACGTTCCCTATTGGTAAATCAGGATAAAGATGCCTAAACACTTTAGATATCTGTCAGCCAAATGCTGGAAATTTTTTTTCTTTTTTTACAGATTTTCTTAATGAGCTATGTCAGACTATTGAACTGCATCAGTCTTGTTGGACCCTGTCAGACTCATTGGACTTTGGTGGTACTGTTTGACTATGTCGGATCAGCATTGTATCCATTTCCTTAATAAAATAGTCAATAAGGGATGTTGTCAGAAAGTGTTTATTTAAAAAAAAAATGTGTTTCTTTTTTTTTTTGTCAGTGTTAGCAATGTATACACATCTCTCCATTGCTAATGCTGGTTCTTGGTTGTTTTTTTTATAGGAAACCATAGTGGTTTTTGCTAATTTGTTTATTTTATTAAACAGGCTTTCCCATTCAACGCTTTATTTATTCTTATGATGGAAATGTCTATTTAAAAATAGGACAGCACAAGTCTAACATCCAATTAGTGCCAACAGAGTCAGGTTGTGCAGGGAAACACCGTTTAGACATCTGGTTTAGTAACACTGAATTCAATGTTTAGTAGTACATTTCTACAAGAACGTAACAGCACTATATAGTTATAAGAAAAGATGTTCTGGAATTGTTATTTCATGAGGAACATGATTTTCTGCTTAAATAACATGTCAGAAGATGTCTAACGTCCGTTTAAAGAGAATTACCACCTGAAGTGATGCTTCAAATCTTTGTTTTTTTTAAATATAAAATGTCATTGAATTGTCTGCTTTAATCAGGTTATTATAAATTCTTTTTTGTGTGATTCATATAATTTCACTTCTATATAGTATATCAGATGTAATAATGAGATTCAGTGCATTCGAAAAGATTTCAAATATTTATGAAAATAAGGATCTGTTTGCTTTGTTTGTTGCCTAATCACCATAGTCACTGAATATACACAATGTAATAGCTTTTCAGGTGCCATTATCAAAATCGATGTATGATGCCCCTTTGCAAGCTGCTTTATAAGAAGTTTATATTATATCTGAAACATCAATGTAAAGCTTGAATTCAAAGATTAATTTCTTCAGTCAGTGCAAAATTAGACAATTGATTAATATTTGGCATGCTCATTTCAGACCTTCAGACTTCTGTTTCTCCAGAAGAGAGCTATACATTAGCACTAAATAAGGGGATTGGTATAAAGATGTTGCAATAATATCTAGATGATTGTGCTATTCACCTTACAGAGCAGCAAGAGACATATGAAGTGTCTTGTATCCTAGTTACAAAGATATAGCTAGGGAATTTTCTACTTTAGAAATTAAATCTGCTGTGTCAATTCATTTTATTTCCAACAGTAATTAGTCAAGTGCATTAGTATAAATTCTGAAAGATTTAACACATGTGAATCTAAAGGTTAGTGGTATTAAATGTTGCTAGGTGACTGCTGTCACTTTTGTGCACAACATTTGTTATTGGACCTTGTGTGGATTTTTTCATTTGTGGATATATTACTGGCATGGTGAACATCTTGCTCCTACTTTGTCTTATTCATAAAACTAAATTGAATCTTCTCCATTTTTTACACTTATTCAGGTATATGACTTTTCATAATATTTACATATGCATATCAGCACCTATTTTCTGAAACTTCTGAAGGTATATTGGTAACAGCTATGACAATTACAGTATCACATATATAGACAGGCCTCAAATGTATGTGTATTGGTATGCTCTGTTGACCAACCGATAGATTATCATTAGCTAATGTATCCTTTCAGTGTATGTATCTGGAATAATTTTTATACTTTAATTCTGCTTTTCAGTAAAATGAATATGATACACATTGGGCGACATGCTTTGAGACAAACAAACTGTCATAGCCCTGTTCTATAGATGTATGAACCATTTTATGCTTAAATTTGGCACAATTTGCCCCAGGCACAACAGGCACAACACTCTTGAATGTACCAAAGATGTGGGGCGAGTCGCACCAGAGTCATGCAACTCGCAAATGTGCCATAGTGTGGTGTGAAACTGTCGTACAAATCCATACCAGTTTCAACGTGGCATGGCTGAGACTACTTTTGGCATAGAATGAGACACATTTATAAAGCTCTGTGAGACACTTTCATACATACTGTCGGATCGTACACTAATACAGAGGTAGGACTGGCGAGTCCGCACCAGGTTCATACATGTCCTTCATTGTTTTTTTTGAACAGAGACTTTTTGGTGTTAGATATTCAAAGATCTTTAACTCTTTTAGACACCATGAAGTACCTCTACGTCATGGTGTTTAGTCAGGACCGGGACGATGGGTAGGCAGAGGTAGGGGACTGCCCAGGGTGCCTACCTCTGCCTGTCAGTAAAGGGGCGCAAAGTAGAGATGCCACTGGCCTGGTGTATCCCCAGCCCATTCGGTATTTACTTTGGGAGGCAGGTGCACATAAAACTTTTTCACTGGCAATAAGCACTGCCGGTATCTCAGATACCAGTTATTTGAATGTGCTGAGACTATACCTTTAATGCTGTGCTGCCTGACTCCTCCTCCCTCCTACCCTGTACAATGTTATGAAGAAAATATGTAAAAAAAACAAAAAAACACATAACACACAGGAAAGGAGAAAGACGTGGAGAAAGTGGGTTGGCACACACTGCTGCACATCACTCTGTAACGGATAGTAGAGAGTTAGTGTAAAGATACATATATAAATATATATATATATATATATATATAACACACACACATATATATATATATACTATATATATATATATAATATATATATATATATATATATATATATATATATATATATATATATATATATATATATATATATATATATATATATTACAATATCTATCTGTTCATTGGGCACGGAAAGTATTCAGACCCCTTTAAATTTTTCACTCTTTCTTTCATTGCAGCCATTTGGTAAGATCCAAAAAGTTAATTTTTTTTGCTGATTAATGTACACTCTACACCAGATCTTGAAAGAAAAAAATAGTAATGTAGATATTTTTGCTAATTTATTAAACAAGAAAAACTGAAATATCACATGGTCTTAAGTATTCAGACCCTTTGCTCAGTATTGAGTAGAAACACCCCTTTTGAGCTAATACAGCCATGAGTCTTCACTTGGATTTGGGGATCCTCTGCCATTCTTCCTTGCAGATCCTCTCCAGTTCCCTCAGATTGGATTGTGAATGTTGGTGGACAGCCATTTTCAAGTCAATCCAGAGATGCTCAATTGGGTTTATGTCAGGGCTCTGGCTGGGCCAGTAAAGAATGGTCACAGAGTTGTTCTGAAGCCACTGCTTTGTTATTTAGCTGTGTGCTTAGAGTCATTTTCTTGTTGGAAGATAAACCTTCAGCCCAGTCTGAGGTCCAGAGCGTCTGGAAGAGGTTTTCATCTAGGATATCTCTGTACTTGGCCGCATTCATCTTTCCTTCAATTACAACCAGTCATCCTGTCCCTGCAGCTGAAAAACACCCCCATAGCCAGATGCTGCCACCACCATGTTTCACTGTTGGGATTGTATTGGGCAGGTGATGAGCAGTGCCTGGTTTTCTCCACACATACTGCTTACAATTAACACCAAAAAGTTCAATCTTCTTCTCATCAGACCAGAATCATCATTTATTAAGAGATTACTTACATAATAACTAAATGTACATAATAACTAACTAAATGTAACCATTCATCATGTAGTTTCATTAAAAT
This sequence comes from Phyllomedusa bahiana, assembly GCA_025379985.1. Taxonomy (NCBI): domain Eukaryota; kingdom Metazoa; phylum Chordata; class Amphibia; order Anura; family Hylidae; genus Phyllomedusa; species Phyllomedusa bahiana. The sequence continues at coordinate 31,177 of JAODAL010026377.1, read as the reverse complement.
CCTTTTTATTTTATTTTTTATTGGTAGAACTGCTATAGATGCCCCTGTAAAATGTTTTTTTTGATGAATTAAGGGTAAATCATGTGATATATTTCGATATTTCGTGTGAGTGTAGATATGGTTTAATGGAAATTCTATATTTAGATATAGGCAGAAAATAATGTGCGAAAAAAAGGCTGATTAGGTAGCGCGGTATAAAAATATGTAATACGCCCTTTATCATGTGAGGACGAGATATGCGATTCTCTCTAGCATGAGCGCGGGCGCCATTAGTTGTAGAACCGCATGTTTAGACGTTGGCGTGGAGAATAGCAAAGCGCCTACGCAATAGTGTTTTTACAAATGTAAAGTTAGTTTGGAATAAATGAAAGCAGTACTGATGAATGGAGTGGAGAATAGCTCATAAAAATATGCTTTGTATATGGATAGAGAAGAGATTTTTTTGTATTTCTGTTTAGTGGTCACTGATTGTGACTCAGGTCTTGTTTGGTGCATATAGGAGTAAATAAAGGGGGATGGAACCATGACTGAAAACACAATTGTATTGGTTGATTTGAACAAGGGGTGGGACCCTGTGAATAGTTATAAGGAACACTTCAGTAGACACAACTGTCCAAACCTCCATTCCCTGATGACACCAGTTTGTAATGAAACATGTTGAGGAGGTTAGGCCAATTATTTTAATTTTTTGGCACCGTGCTCCTCTCTAGGCAGTCCTCTTTGCAGAGGACCTGCCTTTTTATATTACTTTCACCTGTTTCTTGTCCATATATTATGGATTTTTGAATACCAATTTTTTTTTTTTTTCTGAGATAGAAAAATCACTTTATGTAGGGATCCTGGCCACCTCTTGTTTGAAGCTACTATATTTCAGGTAGAAATTGATAGCAAGAAACTGATAGCAAGAAAGCAAATATTACTGGCGACTGAAAACGAACTGGAAAAAAGTTTGACCCAGCTCAGGAATAAACCTCTTCTTGAGGCCAAGGATGATGTATAAAATAAAGGTTTTTATTCCAATAAAATTACAGTAAAAAGAGCGTGAACCTTTTCCGCCATATAACACAGCACAATATGACGCGTTTCACGCCTGTACTGGCGCTTCCTTAGATATAATCAAAACTGCATTAATATTTTCACAGATTACGTAATCTGTTATAATGTTACAAATCTACTATTAAGATGTGAAATATCCTGAACTTTGTAACTGTGCTATGTAATGCTTGGTCTACACAGCATAGGGCAAAATACTTGTGGGATACCAAATCTTAAAACTGTTTTGAACCCTGAGTATTTTGTAAATTTTTGTCAAAATCTACCAGAATTCTGACCTTTTTTTGGCGGTTTTTATTTTATGTCGCTTTTTTCAGCAGTTTTTGAACAGTTTTCAGTCTGTTTTCACTGGTTTTTAAATGTATGCAAAATTCAAGCTATGTGATTTAACTCCACCCTACTGGTGGAGTTTACATGTCACCCTCTTTAAGGTCACAGTTGCCATTTTGAGTGCAGTGGCTGCAGTCGTGTCCTTTTGTCTGATAAAGTGTTTTTATTTATTTATTTTTATTCTGAAATGAGTCAATCACTTCCAATTGTGACATCAGATTCCAGTAGCGATGAGGAACAGCAGCATGTGGAGAGACCACTTCCACACATTAAAGTATGCTGACGGGAAATGCGATTCTTAATGGGCGTGCTTCACAATGTGTTGAGTTGTTACCTGCATAGAAGGGTACGTAAAACACACTATTGCTTTTATCTGCAATCATGTAGTCGGAGTTATTTTGTCGCTAATAACGTTGTGTCGCTTGTCTGTATAGGCTGCTGAAAGGTGTCGCTACTGTGTACACCCAATAAATGGCTTGCAGTATGAATGAGAACACATTGGACACTTGTACTCAGAATTGAGAAGGTATAAACTTTTGTCTTTTACTTTGTAAAGACTATCGGCCACATGTATGAAAATTATCTTGGTCTAAAATTCACCTTGTTGCCCATAGCGACCAATCAGAGCTCCCCTTTGATTTCATATAGTGCTCTGAAAAAATGAGAGGGGCTCTCTGATTGGTTGCTATGGGCAACAAATTGAATTTTGGGCCTAGACAGTTTTCATACATGTGGCCCTTTATTCATGTAATAATTTCACTGTATTTACATTTTTGTATAGAGAATACCACATATTGATTTAGAATTTTTCTTTTTCATGTACAGATGTAGCAGAACTAAACAGAACAGATATTGCACCATGATATCACGGCACAGAATTCATTCTCAACTTTTTCAATGCTTTTCAATGGCCTTGGTTTACAGATAAGAGCAGATAACACGAAAAGCCGTGATATCACGGTCAAACTGTAGTTTCCCTGAGAAATTTTTTGATTTTACACAAATGTCAATTGAGGCCTTTGATTGTATCAATGCACTTGAAAAAAAATATACAACATGCAGAGTACACTACATATATGGTTTAATATAGAGTAGCAGCAAGACAGAAATGTTTGTATGTTACATACCCTTTATGTATGTAATATACTATGAAATACCACAAAAGGATCAAAGTGTAAAAAATATAATTTATATAAATAACAAATTATTAACCCTTCAACCACCAACCCCAAACCCCTATCCAATTTGTAAAGTACCAACAATAAAAAATATAAGTAACAAAATTAGATATAAACTCTGAACATAAACAAAAACTATTTTTGTAAACATCACCAATTTAAAAAGTGGAATTGTGAAAAAATAACTTGTACTCAGGACAGAACCAGAAAATACATAAAATAATTATAAATATTAAGTCCTTATAGCTTCGGGAAAAGTGGGAGGGAGAAGATAGTTTACCCGGTTGGGATTGGGTGAGGTAGGGGTACCCACTGCTATGGTATTGATAATGCTGTTGATAGGGGTGATACCTAGCACCCACACCAGTGGGCAGGTATAGTGGTGGAGGCGTGGTAGGGTAGGTTGTGGAGGTAGAGGGACTGGAAAGATGGTTTGGTCCATGGGATTTCAGACTCCAAATGGCTGATGAGGGCATGTGGAAGAGTAACACCTTCCACCGCTGTCATCCACCACAGGCCAGAGGCAAGGGGACCGATATCCATCATGGATGTTGGTGAGTCAAAGACAGCTGCCAAGATTAGACAAAACACCATGTAGTTGTCTCATTGAGTGCATTACAGACAGCCGCAGTGATCTGCTAAGAAATATGCAAAATAGTCATGTGTCATCTCCGTCCACATGCCGTATAAAGGAGAGAGTACGTTCCTCTGCCTCCAGTGTTCTCTCCCTTCTACGGCGGGTCCTTTCACTTAACTGGAAGAGGTGCATTGGGGGTGCGGTGATGTGGTCTGGGGATAGCCTCTTAGCCGGCAACATTGGGGACCCAGAGCATGGAAAGTCCATCCATAAAGGACCCAGCAGGTCAACTTCTCCCCTCTCTGCTTCCTTGGTAGTGGAGGTGGCCATGAAGGGGGTGGGTTACTTCTTCCTCTGCTGGCATTCTTGTTCCGCAGCGGGGACCGGTGCCATGGATCTTCGCACATTGCTTGATGACCTATGGAAGAAATATTGAATGAATTAATAATGCTGTAAGTTATTATCATTGAACAACTGTTACATAAATAGTAATTACTTACTGGCGGAGTCCCTGCTGAGGCAGAATGAACACTAGCTCCTCATAAGGAACCTTTGGATGACAGGAGGGAGAGGCCCCCCTTCTTGCCCCCAAACGGTTCCATTTCAGGAAATTGTCACAAACACTCTTCCAGCGCTTTTTGTCATCAACTGTTGACAAATAAAAAAAGGATTTAATTTATAGCCTACCCAATTTTGTCATTATGGCAATGAAATCATTCTGAGTTCCACATGGTGATATTAGCGCAGGTACCACAGAGAGGCCGCAGTGGTGACGTGCTTGTGTTTAGATTTAAGCTATTTGTTCATCAGGGTTTTAGCCTCTCTGTGGCAAATTCACACATGTAATCCTGCTTAACAGACACGTGCAAAATCTTGACTCAGAATAACAATTTGAATTAATTTTTAAACAGCTACAAAAAAAAAAAAAAAAAGTATTGCAATAGAAATATTAAAAATTACTTAGGGATCACCCCCTGTGGTCCAATGTCATATCCACTCCAGTCCCCCAGATACAGCTCCTCACAAATATCATCCTAGGCCTGGTTTTTCAGATTTGGATTGCTGTACCCATGGGAGCTCTTATCCCAGAGCTCTGGGCAGGTATGTACCTGAAACGATAAAAAAATATAAATGTTAAAATTTCCTTTTTTAAAAATAAACAATTAAATTTGCAGAACAACCCCCTTTTAAAAAATTGTCTAGAATGGGGATGGATTGACCACAAGTTTCTTTTACTGGTCAAACCCAAAAAATTCAGTCTTTAGAAGGGCCCACAAATGTTTTTTCCGAAAAAAAAGGTTGGCAATATTGCTTTTTAATGCCATGCTCAAAATTTAGGGGGCATGGGTTAAATCAGTTTTTAAATTGCGCCTGAAAGTCCGATACTTTTTAAATGCTGGCATCAGGTATACCTTACATAGAAAACTTAATGCGCCTAAAATGGCAAAATCGTAATAAAAAAGGGCGCATTGCATCAAAAAAGGGCGCATTGTATCAAAAAAGGGGGCACTGTATCAAAAAAGGGGGCATTGTATTAAAAAAAGGCGCATTGCGTCAAAAAAGGGCATATTGCTCAACTCGTGCCACATAGCATATCATTGGTAGTATATGGTATGCGTCTATCGAAGACCCATTGCCGACAGAGGCGCATAACATATTTAAGGCGCCTCAGTAGCGATTTCGCACGGGGGCGCACAGTACACCATATTTAGGCACATTACAAAGTGTCGTTCCCGGCGTATAATTCGCCTAGTTTTGGTGTAAAACAGTTCATTTACAACAAGAATAAGGCGTAAAAAGTGGGCTTGCCACAAAATAGAAAAAAAACTGGCGATGGCGTGTTGGGAGATGTCGCCCTAAATGTATAGATCTATGGTGACAACATGTGCTGCACAAAAACTTTAAACGCATATATTACAAAACTGTATAGACACGCATTATAGAGACGACACTGTATACATTCACACTCACCTCACTAATTCCTCTCCCCACATCAATGTCCCCACATCAATGTCCATGCGGTGGTAAGATTGCTTGGGTGGCATGTTGGTGCATAGTCTTCCACACTTTGTAAAACAATGACAAAGAAGTGCAAAAGGGCAAGCAATAAACACACCCACGGTGGGACCTATATGCCTTGTTTAAACACTTGTACATTTTTCTCAAGTGAATTCGCGCCAAAAAATGCACAAAAAATCTTCCACTAGAATCTGGCAGAATTTGCAACATGTTTTAAAAACTACCTGCATCCGGCACATTTATAAACCAACTGGAAAAAAAAAATTCTGTGTAGACTACAGAATTGTTTTTCTATTGAAGACTATGTGGACAGTTTTCCATCAGATTTTGAGCGGTTTCTAAATACTAAATCTGATGGAAGACCTGTGCTGTGTAGACTTAGCCTAGCAACATATTTATTATTTATCTATGAAGCCTTTAGCTGCAAATATTGCTACTGAAGATGGAATAGCTATAAGACTGATTTAGATGTTAAAAAGCTTTTTCTCAGAGTAGAGTTTCACTCAAAATATAAAAATGGCCATGCAAGTTAGATAAGTTAGAGCAACTATAAAATATTCTATAGTTAACATATTTACATTTTTTCACAGTATCCCAGAAGTCTGAATTCTTTGAACTAGAATCTGTTACTCTGCATGAGGGTACCCTACAGAAATTTCTTTTGCAGAAATGTATATTTTTGTATATTTTTGGGAAGCTTTGTCCACAGCCAACATGGATTATTCTGTGCATCGTTTCTGATACAATGCTGAGTTACTGTATATTGTCAGTGATCTTTTTTCTTCTTTTTTTTATACATTTAGGGCCACATGTAAGAAAACTGTCTATGTCTAAAATTCACTGTTGCCCACAGCAACCAGTCAGAACCTCCCTCTCATTTCATATAGTGCTCTGGAAAAATGAAAGGGACTCTCTTATTGGTTGCTATGGGCAACAAAGTGAATTTTAGACCTAGACAGTTTTCATGCATATGGCCCTTAATGTACATGTTTATTTTGCTGCACTTTGCTGCTGTAGGATAGAATAGTGTAGTCTCCTATACTGTTTTATCATTTACATTATGTAGTATTCTGATGTTCACTGGGCGGATGGAGTACAAAGGAACATACTTTTTGTCTACATCAGGCTACTCAGGGACACATTAAGGGCCACATGTATGAAAACTTTCAAGGGATAAGACTTTTTTTGTTGCCCAAAGCAATCAGAGCTCCCCTTTCTATTTTATATAGTGTTCTGAACAAATGAAAGGGGAGCTCTGATGGGTTGCTTTGGGCAACATGTCCCCCTAAGGGCGTAGCATGGGAGATGATGAGGATTACATGTTAAACATACATCAGAAACTTTTAATTTTAACAGCCCCTTAACCCTTTAATAGTAAAGTGCTTTATACTACCCAATATGAGAGCAGGATATGACAGAGAACAAAAAGGTGAGATCTGAGATACATAGATTGATGTCATTTGAAGCAGAATTAGAGTAAAAAGCAGGAAAAATACTAAAAAAAGAAAGTTAAAGTATTTCTTACCCCCATCTACATATAGTGATTGACAGCTTTCCCTGCATCAGTGTGTGCACAGAACAAACTGTCAATCACTGTATGTGGGAGGGGTTATTTACTTACTACATAATAATAGTATAGAATAAGCTTTAAAGGGGTGTTTCCATCTCACATTTTGATATGTGATATGCCATCAAAGCAAGTCAAAATGAGGTGGAACCCACACCTATCTCAGGAATGGGACCCCTAAAGTCTCCTTTCAGAGAACTGAGCACAGCAGAAAGGAATGTTCGGCTATCCTCAAAACTCCCATAGAACAGAATGGAGAGTCGTGAGCAAATGCAACCTACTCCTCACTAGAAACAGAAACTTTCAGAGCCTGTTCCTGAGATAGGTGTGGATCCCAGTGGTAGTATCCACATCTACACTCACCGGCCACTTTATTAGGTACATCATGCTAGTAAGTGGACCCCTTTTGCCTTTCAATTTGCCTCAATTTTCTTTCGTGGCATAGATTCACAAGGTGTTGCAACGATGCTCCATTTGGTAACCAAGGTCCCAAAGAGTGCCAAGAAAATATTCCCCACACCTTTACCCACCACCACCAGCCTGAACCGTTGATACAAGGCAATGGATCCATGCTTTCATGTTGTTGACGCAAATTCGGGACCAAAACATCCGAATGTCCATCAGAAATCGGACTAATCAGACCAGCAACGTTTTTCCAATCTTCTACTGTCCAATTTCGATGAGCTTGGGCAAATTGGAGCCTCAGTTTCCTTTTCTACTGAAAGGATGCACCCGGTGTGGTCTTCTGCGCTGAGCCCATCTGCCTCAAATTTCGCCGTACTGTGCGTTCAAGATCTCTTCTGCCTCCCTTTGGGTTGTAACGGTGCTATTTGAGTCACTGTTGCCTTTCTATCAGTCAACATCTGCCTTCTCCTTTGACCCTGGCTCTAACAAGCATTTCCGCCACAGGACTGCCACTCACTGATGTTTTTCTTTTTCGACCATTCCTGTAAACCTAGAGATGGTTGTCGTGAAAATCCCAGGAGATCACATTTCTGAAATACTCAGACCACCTTCTGGGCACCAACAACCATCACGTTCAAAGGCAACTAAATCACCTTTTTCCCCATATGATGCTCGGTTTGAATGCGGGAGATTGTTTTGCCCATTTACATGCCTAAATCACTGATTTTGCCGCCATTTTTTGGGGGCTGTTTAAAAAAAATTAAGTGTTAACGAGCTTTTTGGACAGGTTACCAAAAGTGCCGGGGGTGTATAACATTTATGGCACTCCTATCGTTTTCCATAAAGGGTGAAGGGAAACTCCTTAATCCTTTGCATATTGTCATTAGGTAGTGAATTGATTAAGAAGATGTTAAAAAATGAAATTGTAAATTCAGTAACAATTTTTAACTTACCGTCCTGCTGTCTTGTTTTGATGATACATTTCCCATGTATAACACAAAATTAAAATGTAGCAGGCTACTATTAGTGGTAAAGGAAAGAAGAATGTTGTGATTGTCAAGTATAACGTATACCTGAAAAACAAAGCGGTAAAAACCCATCACAAAATGGAAATCACTTCTGTTACACATTAAGACAAAACTCCATTTACAGCTGCTTTAATGTGATAGAATTACATTAACAGCAAAATTGCTAAACCAGTAATACACTTTGGGTCCACACGTCATAGACAGAGATTTTCTGACCGGTATTTTGTCGTTTTTTTGAGCCGGGGGGGGAAATTTTACCTTTTGTATTGAACGTTCATGTTTCCTCCGAAAACCCAAATTTTGAAGAATAAGGTTGGATTTGCCATCAGAAAATCTGAGCTGTGTAGACTATGTGAGGTGTGTAAAAGTGTTATATATCTTTTTTGGGAACACTGTAGGTAGTGTAAATTGTGCTGTTTAAAATTAGGGGGAAAAGTAATAAAAATTTTGTATTCATAAGTCAGAGATTAAGAAGAAAGGGTTTTCCCCGTTATCGCCTAGCAACACAGTGAATACCCCCCCAAAGGGACTGAATCCTGTGAAGGGAGAAGGAGGGGAGCGTCACAGGGGGGACCCCTTTAAAATAGTGAACTAGAAAAAATCGGGGGTTTGTTCTCCTGATTGCGGGAGTCTGTAGAAAACCAAAGAGAACAGTTTTCTCTTTGGGCCCCTGGCTGGGACTAGGGGGCAGATTTTTGGGAAAAAAAAGGGGCCCTTGAGAGAGAGAACAACTTTTATGTTTGATGAAAAGTTCACAAAAAAAAGCCGGTAGTCCGGTAGCAAGCTTCGCCTCCACGGGGGAAATAGGGGGGCCGTAAAGAGGGACCCTTGTTGCGGCATTGAGGAGTACCCCCCTGTGCTGTGTGAACCCACTAAACAGACAGGTTGGGGTGAGGAAGAGCTGGGAGAAGCTCCCTCTGGGAAATGCGGTGTGAGTGCTACTGGTCTGCCTTAGACATTGGGTGAAGGCTGGATGGGGGATTGAGAGTGCCGTTGCTGGAGGAAGCTGAGACAAGAAGTAAAGCTACAGTTCTGCCTGGTGAAACGTTGTCGTTTTGTTCATTTATATCCGTACACAGAGTCCCACATCGTCTCTCCCCGCAATTCCAAAAGAACCTAAAAGGAGTGGCAACCACCACCCTTACATTTGGCGTAGTCGTGGCAGGATTGCGGTGACCGAGAGGACGAAGACATACAGACACGCGTGCCGCCGAAGTCTAGGATCCGTGGGACTGGAGTTTGTACGGGACGGCGTTGTACAGTGTACAGAGACTGTGTAAAGTGTATAAAGACTGTTTGTGATTTCAGGCCGTTGCAGAGGGACTGTGAGACAGCGACGGCGCAGTGAGTAACCTGCAGAATGTGCCCGAAGACACCAGTACGGGATTTGGCCGGCTAGTGAGAGGGCCAGTGCTGGGTGTACCAACATGGCGACTGGCATGTGAGGAAGAAAAAAGGGGCTGACCAGCAGAAAGGGCGCCAAGAGTTTCCCACCGAAGAGCAGCCAGTGGGAGCACAGAGCCAAGCGCGCGAAGAGAGGGGTAGCTCCGCCCCTGGGAGGCGCTTTAAAGTTGCGAGTAGCACTGGAAGAGTGGGAGGTGCTGGAGAAATACGTGGAGTGTGCAGAGAAGCTAAGTCTGCTACGGGACTTGTGTGTAATGTACTTAAGTATGTCTGAGCAGCAACCAGAGAGACCTGATCGAGAGGCCGAGCCGGCTCGACCCGACCAACAACCGGGGCTGAGGGAAGCCAGAGTGGTGCTGCAGTAGTGCCGCCCGCCACGGAACCTGAACCACGGAGACGCGCCCGTATCAGATGACCTGGGAGCGCAAGAAGGACTGGAGGACCAGGCCTAAACCCGTTTATGAACTGTCGTGGTGTGGCTGGCGCGTGGGTGGCAGAGAAAAGGACCACCGGAGAGGTCATCAAATTTGACCGGCGCGCAGGCATTGGGTCCATCCTGCAGAATGGGACCCGGGACGTTGTTTTTGTCAATAGAAGAGCCGTGAAGCGGATCTTTGAGCCCGAACGTCTGCACAGCTTATACCGAGGAGAGCGGGTGAGCTTTCGTAAAGTGCCGGGTCCTAAGGGCCCTTGGGCTGCCAGGGTGGAACGTCTTCCCCCTGAACCGTATGTACCTACAGAGAACTGGGACGAAGAGGAGCAGGAGGATGTCCCGGTGGAAGCTCCGGTGCCGGAGGAGCCGCCTATGCCAGCGCTAGGACGGGGGTGCGGCAGAGAAGCCATCCGTGAGCGGTCTCCAGGGCCGGAGCCCACCATCACTGTCACCGCCCATGTGTCTGTGGTGACGGCCCCATTGGTGACGGTCGTGGCCGGACCTTCTGGAGTGTCCCCTTCCCCACAAGAAAGAGAGGTACCCCGAGTCGGGCGCGGACGCGCCTTTATCCGTGAGGCCCATGAGCTGCTGATGAGGGTCCTAGAGAGCTCAGTGGGACCGCGGGGCCTAGAGCAGCCAGAGGTGGTGCGGCTGTTGGGAGAACGGAAGGAGACGCTAAACAAGCCGTAAGCTGCTTGGGTGCCCGGTGCTGTTGCGCCATTCCCCGGGGGATTGGGGTTATACACCTTTGTTTAAGGGGCCAAGGACTGCTGCTTTTCTGACTAAAGACGCTGAAACCTTGCCCTGGTTTTTTCCTCACTAAAGGGGTGTTACTGATTGTTTATGGGTTCAAGGGTTCTGGGTGATGAACCTTCAAGGACCTGAACCTTTCCCCCGATTGAGAGTTTTTGCTTTCCATTATTATTTTATGTTTTACACATGTATAAAATGTTTTTTCTTGCACTGCGATAATGTGTGTGTACGTGCTGTGTGAAAGTTTTAAATACAGGAAATATTAAATTAAAGAACAGGGGAGATGTGGGGTTTTGTAAAAGTGTTATATATCTTTATTTAGGAAAGCACTGTAGTGTAGTGTAAATTGTGCTGTTTAGACTTAGGCGTAGAAGTAATAGGAAAGTTGTATTCAGTAAGTCAGAGATTAATAAGTAAGGGTTTGTCCCCAGTTAGTCTGCCTAGCAACAGCGGTGTAATACCCCCAGCCAATAGGGAGCTGAATCTCTGCGAAGGGAGAAGGAGGGGGTAGCTGTCAGCAGGGGGGATCCCTTAAATAGTGAGACTTAGAGAAAATCAGGTCTGTTTTCTGAGTTTTGCTGGGTCTGTAGCAAACAGAGAGAGCAGTTGTCTCATTGTCCTGGCTAGGACATGAGGGCGGCAGATTTCTATGGAAAGGAAAAGAGGCCAGCTTGAAGAGAGAACACTAAATTGTATTTTAGTTGATGAGAAGTTCACAGCAAAAAAAAGCCGGTAGTCCTAGTAGCCCGAGCTTTTGCCTCCACGGTGAATAAGTGAGCCAGTGAAGAGGACCCTTGTTGCGGCATTGAGGAGTAGCCCCTGTGCTGTGTGGTAAGCCACTGAAGAAAAGACATGGTAGCGGGAGGAAGAGCTAGGAGAGAGCTCCCTCTGGAAAATGCGGTGTGAGTGCTACTGGTCTGCCTTAGACATTGAGTGAAGGCTGGATGTGGATGAGAGTGCCGTTGCTGGAGGAAGCTGAGACAAGAAGTAAAGCTACAGTTCTGCCAGTGAAACGTTGTCGCGTGTTCATTTATACGCCGGTACACAGAGTCCCACATCGTCTCTCCCCGCAATTCCAAAAGAACCTAAAAGGAGTGGCACCCACCACCCTTACAACTACATTTCGGATTTTCTATTAAAGTCTATGTAGAGGGTTGAAAGTCTGTTTACAGATCCAAAAAATCATCTGAAAATCTGACTGGAAACCAGTGCCATGTGGACATACCCTTAAGATACCTCTGTGGTCACTTTGCTTGCCTACTTCAATGAGAAAAAAGACACGTCTTACAGCAGCTTATCTCCTGTTGGCACAAAGGAACATGAGTCCCCTTCAACAAACTGAGTTATGTTCTTTTTATCAGTTAAACAATTCACATTAAAAATTGCAAATTTTTTTGCATAAATAAAAGTATGAGGCTTAACCCCCTCAAGGCCGCCCACTGTCTTTTGATGGCAGGCATTTCAAGTCGTTTGTCTGCAGTGATGTCTTTTGTTGTGTATCATCATTTGCACATCAAAGCTTGTAAAATGTTAAACAAGGCAAATACACATCTTACATCAAGACATAGGGCGACATCTATGAATTTGCATGCACCATTTTTGTAACTTGGCGCTTACACACTATTTCTAAATACTTATAGAGAAGTGTATAATACAACAGTATGAATGAAAGTGTTATGTGTCAATCATTTTGGCGCATAGAGTGTAATGCACCAAACTTTGTATGGTGCATAGAGTATAATGTGGCAAACTTTGTATGGCAGTTTATCATCAAACTTTGGTGCATTCTAGGCACATTAAAATCTGTCATGCCATCTATAGAACAGTGTGCCACCAGTTTTTTGGCGCAATTTACGCCAAAAAATACCGCAAGTCAATTCATATATGTCACCCATAGTTCAACAAATAACATACAGAGAAGACAATTAGTATTGTAAATTCTATTATTTGTTCAAAACATTCCTTTTTAGATATTAAAGATTTAGGTCAATTACAAATTATAGGTAGTGTTGATAAGTGCTACTTCACAGATACCAATAATATTGATTGGGGTCATGTAATATAAATTCATAGAAAATAAAATATAACATTTATAAATTAATTATATAAAAAACACCCCAAAAACCCAATCAGAATACTATTGGTCACACACAATATGTCTATGACTCACCCAGCCGTAGTCTTAACCTGACAGAGAGGTACAGTATAAATGCAAATCTCTGTGCATTGCTGAGTCCAATATTAATTAGAATTCGCTAGAGACAGCAGAAGCGATCCGGGATGCCATATATCAGGGTGAAACAGGAAAAAAAAAACATGTAAATAAGCCAATATCTATCCCTAATAAATATCCATACTAATGTCCTTCTGCAGGGAACCAGGCACCGACAGGGCAACCCCACAAAAATAGCCCTATGCCACCCTAATTTTGCCCTAAAAAACCAAATCTTAGCCCAAGCATGTTCTATTGCTTGAATGTCATCAGTGGGCGAATAAAGCAAGATTAAACAAACAAAAAAGAAATATAATAAACAAGAACATTTTATGCTAGTGCATTAATCAGGAGTAAATTACATTACCTAGGGTCTATGTGCATTCCAAGCATTGGAACGCATGCCATGTAATGAGCTGAGAGTTCATTTGTATTACACTAACTCCAAACCGGAAGTTACCCGGCCGGAAGTGCATACAGTACGTTGCAGTGTGGAACACACGCCACAAAATGAAATTGGCCACACTGGAACGCACACACTTCTGGCCGGGTAACTTCCGGTTTGAAGCTAGTCTAGTACAAATGAACTCTCAGATCATTACATAGCGTGCATTCCAATACTTGGAATGCGCATACTTCCGTCGGAGTGACTTCCACTTGTAGAAGGTAGTAAAGTAGTAAGGAATGTGCACCTTATTATTATATATGGATGTAAAATATTTATCTTGGTAGCACTTTGGACAGGTCACTTTGGACACTAAGGTATGTAATTTACTCCTGATGGGCACCTAATTAATACACTGGCATAAAATGTGCCTGTATATACCCTACCCACTTTCGGTTTAGAAGCCTGCCCTGCTGATAGGACCACTAGGATGGCACACTATTTAAACCGGCTTACCATTATATAGAATAGGGTCATACATCCCCACTCAGGTGTCATACAGTCCTGTTTATTATTTTTATTTTTTGGTTTCTTTAATCCTGCTTTATTCGCCCACTGATGACATTTAAACAATAGAAACACATTTGGGTTAATATTTAGAGATTTTTAGGGCAACATTAGGGTACCTTATGGCTATTTTTGTGGGGTTGCCCATGTCTGGGTGGGTACTCTGCAGAAGGACATGAGTAGGGATATTTATTAGGGATAGAATATTAGCTTATTTCTATGTTTTTTCTGATGCACCCTGATATCACCCTATGACTTTCCAGGTCACTTCTGCTGTATCTAGCGAATTCTAGTTAATATATTGTTTATACCTCTCTATTTGGTTAAGACTACAGTTGGGTGAGTCATAGATATATTGTGTGTAACCTGTAGTATTCTGATTGGGTTTTTTGGGGTGTTTTTCATATCATTAATTAATAAATGTTATATTTTAGGGGATATTTGCTCATTTTCAGTGTTGATAAGTGGCAAACTTTTTATTCGCTACAAAGTAAAGGAAATAATTAAATATATTTTGATTCATTTTAAAAGTTAACTTCCTTAAATTATGGTTAGAGAAGAAAAAAGATTTTACTTTTGATAGATAGGTACAATGCTTCAAAACCATCTGTTTTGATTATTTATATAAAATTCCATACTGGAGGCAGTTAAGATATAATCTTTTTGATATACTCCCAAATGTTTAAAAAGGACCCATGACATCTCCTGCAATTATTATTTTAGTAATTACTTGTGTTCCCCCATAAAACAACAACTATGGAGCATCCTGTCTTATTACTCTATGTTGTGCTCTTTCTATGTTATTTCTTCTAGAAATGTATGAAATAAGTCACTTTTACTTTACATGGCAGGATCGGCCACAGGTCCTTTTTAAATTATTATAGGCTACCACAACATTGCTTTTAAAAATTGTGGGGTTTGCATTCTGTCATTGTTTAAACCACAAATTAGAACTAGCAGTTATGGCACTGTCCTAGAAATGAGCATTGTAAACCATTTTAAGGAAAGCACATACGCTGTTAACTATCAATCTCCCCAAACTACAGACATTTATTAAAACAAATTGTAGCTTCTTTGACTTTTGAGATCACTAAGATTATTCAGATTTTGGATATTTTTGGATCTTATATGGCTTTAGGTTAGTACAGGAAGTATGGAACAGTTAACTTGCTTAATCTACATATTAAAGAGAGACTGTCATGGCATATCTGATAGTGGGTCGTGGTCCCACTAGGTCATACTAGGGACTTGTGTATAGCTGTGCTGAGGAGCTTCAGAATCCCCAGGAAACATTCAACACTGTCCCACTTGGCAACAGCAGTATAGGATGTACAGGTAAAAATATAGTCACAGCAGGTCATGGTCAGAATCAGGCAGAATTCTTTGAGTATGAGGTCAGAACACCAAGTACTGTAAGGATAGGCAGCAGAAAAGAGGCATGGAGAGGAGGAAAGCCGAGATCAAAATCAGAAAAGCATGTTTATCTCTGTGCACTAAGATATTGACAATACTTTTTGGAAGTTTTATTTCTTGGCTGCCTGTCAGCAGTGCGTTACCATCCCTTTAAGTTATTCTGGTCTATTTTAAGCCTCGCCAGGGTTCTATTTGGAGCTTAGTGGGTTAATTACCTGAGAACAATCCCTGTCCTCTGTGATTCACTTACTGCCTGTAGTGGTCTGGAGGTGGATCCACTGGACCACCGCAGGCGATGGCATAAGCCCACACCAGGGAGTGGAATCTAAGTGGGTCCCGGTATTCACCAGAGCCCGCCGCAAAGCGGGATGGTCTTGCTGCGGCAGGGAGTCCAACCAGGTCATTTCCACTTGGGCGGGGCTTGCCTGCGGTGGCGCCAAGGGTAACGAGGTAACAGGATTGGCAGGCAGGCTCGTAGTTGGGGGACTGGCAGGAGGTCAGGGCAGGCGGCTCAGGTTCTTTGACGTAAAACAGGCGGGGTGGAAAAAGCGGCTCGGGTTTTGGGGTCGGTAAACGTAGGAACGGTCGGTACACGGTAAGGCAAGACAGGAACACGCTGGAAGTTTTTTCCCCAAAAGGAAATAAAACAAAAGGGAAACCGGCGAGGGGGGGAAAGGAAGGGGCCGGATTTAAAGGGGAGCATCCCGGCAATAAAATTACGCGATGCCCCTTTAAATTTAAAAAGCAGGCCGCGCGCGCCCTGGGGGCGGACCAGGGGCGGGGAGAGACTATGAGCGGAGAGGGCCCGGGTAATGAAGCCGGGGGGGGGGCAGGGATGTGATGGCCCCGAACCCCCGACGGGGGGATGGGCTCGCGGGGACGGGGGCACGGTGCCCTGCGCCCCGGGGCAAAAACGGGGGGGCCCGTGACAGTACCCCCCCGGGGCCCCCCCTCTCTTGGGCCCCCCTCTTACGGGTTTGAAGAAATCTCTGGATGAGGTGGGGTTCGGGGAATTCTCCTTCCGGCCCCCAAAACCTCTTTGGGGGACAAACCCCCCCCCACTCCCAAAAGTATCGTTTCCCCCTAGTTTCCTCATCCCAGAATTTTTGACCTGGAAAATTTGGGGGCATCAGCCCAGACGGGGGAAACGCCTTCTGGGAAAAACAAAAAAGGACCGGGGGTTTCAGAAGGGAGACATAAAGAATTGGGGATTCTCATCGAGGGGGGACAGGTTTGTATGACCCCTTTTATGGGGCTGATGACCCAAAAGGGTACCAGGAAACGGGTCCCAGTTTTTGAAAGGCATCTTTAGGGGGACTATCAGACGAGAGCCCCATTGTCCCGGGGGAGAAAACCGGGGGGGGATTCTTCTTTTGTCCCCTTAGTCTTCATGCGCTGGGGAACCGGGGCCGGGGAATGACGGTTCGGGCCCTGGCCTTCAGTCTTAAACCATTGCGTCCCCCACCGGGACCTCAAGGAGGTTCCAAAGGGGGAGAGGGGGGGGGGATAGGCCTACACGATATAGAAGGGGGAGCCCCCCCGGGACTCAGACTTAAGGGGTTATAAAAAAATCCCCCCCAGGGGAGAAATTTGGGACCAATCTCTTGACGTCCGAGCGAAAGGGCGAAGGTAAATCCCAAATTGGTTGCCCCTTTCCCCAAAGGGGCCGTTGGGGGGGGTGGCGGAAGAGAACGACTTCCTAAATTGTTGACATCGCCAAAACTGGAACAAATTGAACCCCCCGGCCCGGGACAATTTTAGCGGGGTTCCATGCAACAAAAACCAAAAGGGAAAATACTCACCGGGGGGAGGCAATGGCACCCCGGCAATGGGGGGAAATGTGCCATTTAAAAAACCGACCCGTAATCACCAAATAAGGGTGTTCCCAGACCGGGGGGAGGCAGTTATAAAGCCATAAAATGTTGGCCCAAAGGGTTAGTGGAAATGGGGGGTGGCTGTAGTGCCTGCCTTGTGACGTGGCGTCGTTGGGCACAGGATCAAAGACGAAACAAAGCCCTTAAGTCCTTTTCAAGTCAGGCCCACCAATAAAACCCGGATATCAGGGGAAGGTTCTTCGGGCGCGGGATGACCCCCCCAATGAATTTTCCCCATTTTAAATTTTTTTTGGGGAGACAGGGCGCAAAGTCCTTCCGGGGGGAACCCTTTTTTGGGGGTCCACTGGACTCCCGAGATAAGAGTTCTGGGGGAATTATGTGTTCGGGAGTTTAATTTTACCCCCCACGTCGGGGGCAGGGGAGAGGGCTCAGCCTCACATTCTTTCTCCCACCCGGGAAAAGGGTTTTGGGAAATCAACAGAAAAAAAGAGCGACCACCTACCCGGGCTGGAAGTCGCTGACCCTCTGAAGAAATTGGAGGTTTTTTTGTTCCGAGAGATAGGATAGGAAATGGGGCCCCCCAGAAAAAAACGCCACTCCCCGGGGCCAGTTTTAGGGCCTAGCCCCCGGTCGCCAACGTGAAATTCCCTCTCGGCCCGACAGAACGTCTTGGAGAAAACCGCCTTTACGTCTTTCCTGGCCCTTTTGCTAAGAATGTCCGGCTCCCACAATGGGAACCCCCTCCATTAAAGGGGTTTTCGGGGATCACTAAAGGATAGATGCCGTAAGAAGGCGGAGGGCTTCAAAGCCTCTTGGGCCTCAACGGGCACTGCGTGGATTGTTTTTCTTGGGACCAACTAGGGGGCCCACCGGGAAAGGAAGGAGGGTAAACTGGATAGTATTGCAGAACCCCAAAAAAGCGCTGGTAGCCCGCAGGCCGACTGGGTGGCCACTGCCAACAGGCTGACGTTTTGCGGGTCCACCGTGGGCCTTGGTCAGAGATACTACCCGAAAGGGAGGCTACTGAGGGAAAGACATTTCCCGTTTGGGGCTTACAAAGGTTCTCCGGAGACGCTTCAAAATTGACAAACATGGCTGGGGGTGGGTCTCGGGGTCAGGAGAGAAAAGGGAGTCATCAAGGTAGACCCCGGGTAGGGAGGTCCTGAAGACCTTCCGACTCCTGAAATATGGGGGCGCATTGCCACTCCAAAAGGCACAACAGGTACTCAAAGTCCCATCCCTGGTGTTGAAGGCCGTCTTCCATTCATCGCCCTTCGGGTTCGGGCCAGTTGTGGCCCCCCTCAAATCCCAAATTGAGAAAATCTTTGGGCCCTGTAGGGGGCCAAAAAATTTTGAATCAACGGCAATGGGGAACGTTTTTTTTCCGTGTCTTGTTAAGCCCCGTAGTCTTTCAGGGCCGCAAGGTTTGTCCCTTTTTCCCCCCACCCCGGGAAGAGGATTTGGGAAAACCCCTCCTGAGTTCTCCGGATGTATCAACTGGCTTGGGGCTCAGGAACCCCAGTGGGAAAAACTCGACCCCAGGGGGGGAGGTCCGGCAGTAAGTGTCGGGACAATTGAGGGGCAATGCGGGGGAAGACCCGGGTTTTCCTCAAAGAAACCCTTGGGGTCTCCAATAGGCGGGCGGCGCCCGGGAAAGGGGTCCCGAGGGTCGAGGGAGCAAAAGACGGGCGAGGGCCCCCCAAACAGGCCCCCCCACAGTTGGGATCCAACGAATCACCTCTCCTAGTCCAGCCAGGGTAGGGGTGGAGCCGACCATGGGGGTCCAGGGGATCCCGACGGGGAGCGAGGAAAAAACAAGAAAGGGGATTTTTCTTTATGCAGCCCCCCCACATGGGGGCAGTGGGTTGGTAACAAAAAGGATGGGGTCGCAAGCGCCCCCGCTGACGGTTAATGACAAGCGGTTTCCCAGGCGTACCACCGAACCAATAGCTTCAATGGGGGCTTTGTATGAAGTTCCCGGCGAGCCCCGAATCCAAAAACGCCGAACTTGGAACTGATACCCCGTCCTACATGATGCACAGGATCAACAAACGTGGAGAGGAGGATTTTTCACCTAGGAATTCCCTCCCCCAATCCTAGGTCGGGGGTTTTCCCGAGGGTTGGGACGCTTTGGGGGAATTCCCCCGAAAATGTCTGGGGGACCACATATAGGCACAAATTCCCTTTTTCCCAGCTGGGCCAAATCTTGCTCAGAGGACGGGCCCCGATCAAACTGCATGGGCTCTCGGGGGTTCGGGGCTTTTTTTTTTTTGGGAGGGGGCCCCTGGGGAAAACCGGGTGCGGGAGGAAACCGGCGAGGGAGGGGTATGAGTCTTGCCCGAAGTTTTTCCCTCTTTCAAAGAAACGTATCAATGGGGTTGCTAACCCGGATCAGGGGCCCGAGGAAGACGGGGGTCTCTAGCGGCCAAGGGGGTCCTTTAAATCGGGTTGGAGCCCTTCTTGAAGGGAGCACACTAAAGCGGCCCGTCCCCAAGACGTTCAAGCCAATACGGAAATTTTACCGCTAGTCTCCCACAGAAGGGCCCCCTGGAAAGTTTTTGGGGGGCTTCTCAGCGGAGGATGCACGGGCGGTTCCCGAAGACGTTGCGGAACTCATGGAACACGTAGATCCTCGTCATGGAAAGTTTTCGTCCCTAAGGGGGGTTGCCCCTCCCGGGCCTTTTGGAGAGGTGCTGGGCCCAAACCACCTTTCGACATTCAGACAGGAATGATCGGCCATCCTCCACGGGATAAGATTGGGTGATAACCCCTTGCAAGTTTTGGGGTTTTTTCGAATTTGATGGGGGCGAAAAGTCGAAGCTTGGGCCCCCCCAAACCACGGAACCGTAGAGGCAGGAACAAATGCTGGAGCGGCGAAGGTTGCTGCTTTCTGGACGGGGAGATTGCGCAATTGGTGGATAACTGGTAAGTTGCTGTCCCCGTTGAGGTTTGTGACTGGCAGGCAACAACGGTCGTAAACCCGCCCTGGGTAAAGGGACCTTGGGATCCCTATGGATCCTACTTTTACGGGCTGGAGGTGGATCCACGGCCACCGAGGCGATGGGAAAAACCCCCACCAGGGATGGAAACTAAATGGGTCCCCTTTCACCCGAGCCCGCCCCAAAAACGGATGTTTGCGCGGCGGGATACCAGGTCACTACCACTGGGGGGTTTCCTGCGGGGGCGGCCAAAGGGGAAACGAGGGGACGGATTTGGGAGGGGGCTCGTAGCGGGGCAGGCAGGGGGTCAGGGCAGGGGGCTCAGGTTGAGACTGACAGGGAGGAGGTCAGGACGGGGGCTCTGGTTCGTGGGTAACGAGGCAACGGGCGGGTTTCAGGGGAGGCAAGAAGGGAAATCTAGGAACTTTTACCAAAGGAAAAACCCAAGGACCGGCGAGGGCCCGGGAAAGGCCGGGGCTTAAATGGGGCGTACCCGGCAATAACCAATTCCGGCGCACGCCCCTTTTAAATTTTAAACGGAGGGGGCGCGCCCCTAGGGGGGGGAGCAAACCGCCGGGGGGACCGAACTGACTGAGCAGGGCATGGGCCGGGGAAATGAACGCCGGCGGGGGGAGGGTTTTGAACGGACCCCGAACCGATGGGGGACGGCCCGCTGGGGGGGAGGGGGCAGGAGCGTCGTGACCCCACAGAGGTCCAGGGCTCGGGCATCCCTTTAATGTTCTGGTTTCCCGCCTTTTATTTCTGGACATTGTATTTTTAAAATTTTTTCAGGTTCTGGGCATTTATTTTTTTTTTGGTTTTGTCTGTGCTTTATTTGTGTGTTTATATTTTATGTCTGCTCCCTGCTTAAGACCAGCGTTTGTTCAGGATAAGGTTGCAGCATGGGGGTCTCCCTTTTCGGGCGGTTGCCTTGCTTAAGTTCTGGGTGCACCAGGGAGAGATTAGGGTACCACTGACACTACCTTACTGGTTCACAGCAATCCTTTAACACTACTGAAATGCTCCTTGGAACGAGACACGTGCAGTGGAGCAGCTATCACATGAAAGAGCGAGCTTGGCTAACCTTTGCTTGCCAGAACCAGAAGATGCAATATGGTAAATACATTGGTTAAACACAAATTGTACCTAAGATCAGTTAAGGGCTAAAGGGGAAGTGCCTCTTTAAATTGTAAATGAAGCACTTCTGTTAGTGGAGTGAAACATGTGCAGTATGCACTGGCCCCTTAGGTTTTTACATGTCCTGAAGGGCTGTATCGCTTTTCCTATTTCCCTGCAGTATGCTATTTGGTTGCTCAAAATACAGGTAGGGCTTAATAAGCTTGACTCAAATCCAAAGCTCAACACTCAGGACCAGAACCCTCCTAGTCAATGAGGTAATAAAGTTTTCCCTAAGAGTGTTTGACCTCAAGAAAATATTCCAATTTCCAAAGTGTCCTTTGGACCAGACACAAGTGAAGGAAAAACTATAGTGAATCAGAGGTTTCCAGAGGGGCAAGAGAGAATTTACAGGGAAAAAATAATACAGTAAATGTAGCAGACAGGATTGATCTAAGGAAACAAAGACTAATAACCCAAGCGTAACTAGAAAAGCTTGGCATCAGACAATCACACGTGTGTGTGTGCACCAGCTTCCAGACTGAGGGAAAGAGTCCAGCCCAACAAAAATGGATGGGATAAAATCTTGAACACCTTTATTTCAAATCCATTAAAATATTATCTCAAGGAAGAAATTCTTCATTATTCTCCAAATCCTAGGCCTTTGGGAAGGTATGTAAGCTATAGAAAATGTGGGTTACGCATACATTAACATCACCAACGCCGACACGTTCGGGGCCTTGTCCCTTACTCATGGCTTAATGGTGTATGTAGAGAAGCTTGGACCCCATAGCAAACATTTGGATGCCCTGCTCTCACTCCCCTGACTGTGTCTCGGGACCTCTTAATAGTCATGCAGTTACTAAATAATCCAACAAACAAATACATCACTATACAGATCACCATCATACTGCTACCATACAAATACCACTATACCAAGACCAACATTACCACAATGCTAATACATATGGACCTGATTATACCACCAGAACACAACCCAAAATTACCACCACATAGTGGCTGAATAATACTCCTATACTATTACTGAATAAAGATCAAACAAAGATTAATATTTGTAACGGCAGGAGTAGTGGATCCTCTGGACCACCGCAAGAGGTGGTAGAAGCCACACCAGGAAAATGAATCTAAGCATGTCCGGGTGTTAACCAGAGCCCGCCCAAAGGCAGGATGGGCTTGCTGCGGCGGGAGTCCTACCAGGTCGCTGCCCCTGACACAACTTACTTGCCATGGCAGCTGAGGTGCAGCGAGGTACTGAATTGTGAAACAAGCTCATAGTCGGGGACAGCAGGAAGGTCAGGGCAGGCGGCAAAGGTTTATAGTCAGGAAACATAGCAACTGGTCAGGAACACAGAAAGACAAGAATGCACTCAGGAACACTTTCTCTTAGGTACAAGGTGCTATAGATACAGCGGGGAAGTAGTGGGATTGAAACAAGCTTGTAGTACTGAATTGTGAAAGAAGCTCGTAGTCGGGGACAGCAGGAAGGTCAGGGCAGGCAGCAAAGGTTCATAGTCAGGAAATGTAGCAACGGGTCAGGAACATGGCAAGAACGCACTCAGGAACACTTTCTCTAAGGCACAAGGCGCAATAGATTTGATGGGGAAGTAGTGGGAGTGTCCAAGATATATAGGGTCAGCACCTGGCAATTAACCAATTACCGGCGCACTGGCCCTTTAAATCTCAGAGAGCCGGCGTCTGCCCTAGCGAGCAGGGATGCGTGTACTGGCCAGCCGAGGAGCACCGGGAAGCAGGAGCGCAGCAGGGTAAGTACATGCTTGGGGAACGAGTGCGCCTGTAGCCAGACATGTGGGCTGCAGGGCCACTCGTAACAGTATCCCCACCCCATTGGCCTCCCCTTCTTTCTGGACTGGAGAAAGTTTGGCACCAGGTCACGATCAAAGATGTTGTCCTCCGGCTCCCATGACCTTTATTCTGGTCCGAACCCATTCCAGTCAATAAGAAAATGTCATCTCCCTCTGACCATCTTCATAGCCAGGATCCCCTTCACCGTAAAAACGATGGTGGAATCAGCTGCAGGAGAAGGGGAGGCGACTTTCTGGGAGAAGAGGTTTAGTACTAGAGGTTTCGGCAGGGAGACATGGAAAAAGTCCGCGATGTGCATGGTAGGCGGAAGCAGGAGCTTATAGCCCACTGGGTTGATACACTCCAGTACCTCAAAAGGCCCCAGGAAGTGCGGACCTAGTTTGTAGCTGGGGATCTGTAGCCAGATGTATTTGGCCAACAGCCACACTTTGTTTCCAGGAGCAAAGGACGAGGAAGGTCTCCTTTTCTTGTCCGCTTGAGCCTTCATCTGGACTGCTGCTCGTTGCAGAGATTGGCGTGTCTGATCCCAAATGGACATCATATTCCGAACCATGGCATCCACCGCAGGGACCTCGGAAGATGAGAACAGAGGAAATGGTGCGCTGGTATGCTGTCCATAGACAACATATAGTACAAAGGGAAAACACCAGTAGACTCCGAGTCCAAGGAGTTGTATGAAAACTCCACCCATGACAGCACGCTGGACCAGTTGTCTTGTCGAGCAGAGACTAAGTGGCGCAAGTACAGTAACTGACTACGACCTAATTGACTCTTTCCACCTAACTGTTTGACTGTGGGTGATAGGCCGAGGAAAAATACAACTTCAACTGCAGTCGATAGCAAAGTGCGGGCCAGTATCTCGAGACAAATTGAACCCCATGGTCTGAGACAATATGCCGGGGGAGCAAATGGAAGATGTGCTAAAAAAAAAGAGTGACGAGATGTGGAGTAGAGGGTAGGCCAGGCAACGGATCAAAGTACGACATCTATGAAAACCGATCCATGACCACCCAAATCACAGTATTGCCGGAAGGAGGTCAGTGATTAAGTCCATTGCCACATGAGACCACAGAATATAGGGAGTTGGCAAAGTTTACAGCAAACCAGTCGGTCTGTGGCGAGGCGTCTTTTCATGGGCACAGGTGGTACAGGATTCCACAAATTATTTAGTATCCTTGCCAAGATCTGGCCACCTGTCGAAATGGGAGATAAGTTGATAAAATTTTGGAGCACCGGGGTACCCAGCCACCAGAGAGCAATGTCCCCATTTCAGAATTCTCCTCTGGAGTGCAGGGCGCACATACGTCTTACCTGGGGGAACGCATTGGAGATCAATAGGGACTGCATAGACCAAACATTCAGGGGACACAGTGTGCTGAGGGAAAACTTCCTCTACGATCACATCCGAAGCATGGAAGAGGGCATCGGCCTTGATGTTTTTCTCAGCAGAACTGAAGTGAATCAGGAAGTTGAACTGCAAGAAGAAAAGGGACCACCTGACTTGGTGTGGATTGAGGCATTGAACGCTCTGGAGGTACTAGAGATTTTTGTTACCTGTGTAAACATCGATTGGATGATTAGCTTCCTCCAGGAGGTGACGCCATTCTTCCAAGGCCAACTTGATGGCCAGCAATTCCCGATCCCCAATGGCGTAATTCTTTTCCTCAGGTGAGAATGTTTTGTAAAAGAAACCACACGTGAGGGTCTTGCCCTTGGGATCCTTTTGTGGGAGGACCACCCCTACCTCCACAGAAGAGAAATCCACCACTAAAGAAAAAAGCTTCTCAAGGTTTAGACGAGACAGGATAGGTACAGAGGAGAAAGCTATTTTAACTCGTGAAGGCTCTTGGCCACCTGGGGCCATAGTTTCAGGTTGGCATTCTTCTTAGTGAGTGCCAAGATTGGTCCCACCAGTGAAGATAAACGGGGTATGAACTGCCGATAATAATTGGTGAACCCCAGAAAATGCTGTATAGTCCGAAGACTGACTGGTCGTGGCCACTGCAAAACAGCAGACAACTTTGCGGGGTCCCTCTGCAGACCCTTGTCAGAGACTATGTATCCAAGAAATGGCATACTGGTTTGGTGGAACAGGCATTTTTCCAGTTTGGCGTACAAGTGATTACTGTAAAGATGTCTCAGCACCTGGCGCACATGGACCTGATGGATCTCCAGGTCGCGTGGGAATATTTGGATGTCGTCCAGCTAAACGATAACACAGATGTACAGGAGTCCCTGAAAATGGCATTGACGAGCTCCTGGAAGACTGCCGAAGCATTATACAGATCGAAGGGCATCACTAGGTATCACCGGTTTAGAAAAAATCTTGACTTCACGGAGCCGGTCAAAGAGTTCCGAGATTAACGGTAAAGGATAATGGTTCTTCACGGTAATCTTGTTGAGGCCGCGATAGTCTACATACAGACGTAGTGAATCGTCCTTTTTCTCAACGAAAAAGAACCCGGCTCTGGCAGGAGTGGAGGACTTGTGGATAAAGCCCTTCTGTAGGTTCTCTTTTATGTAGGCCAACATGGCCTGAGTCTCAGGTGTGGATAACGGATAGTGCTCTGGACTTGCGCAGTAGAGACACAAATTCTCCACACGACGTCGGAACCATTCTTGCTCAGTCAGATGGGCCCTATCCACCTGCATGGGCTCCTTACCGGAAGGCTGTGGGAGTGACAGAGGAGGCTTCTGGAAAACTGAAGCAAAACAGGGTAGACGACGTGGCGGAACTGCATCACATTTTTGATGGAGTTCTTCCTGTCTCTGGGTAATGCGCATGTCAATGTGAGTGGTCTAGTGAATAAGCTCACTCAAAGAAGACGGAAGGTCTCTTGTAGCCAGTGCATCCTTTACCCAACTGGAGAGGCCCTTATTGAATGTGGTGCACAGTGCAGCATCAGTCTTGTTGAGGCCGCGATAGCCTACACACAGATGTAGCGAATCATCCTTTTTCTCAATGAAGAAGAACCCGGCTCTGGCAGGAGTGGAGGACTTGCGGATAAAGCCCTTCTGTAGGTTCTCTTGAATGTAGGCCAACATGGCCTGAGTCTAAGGTATGGATAACGGATAAATCCTGACCCGGGGAGGACTAGTACCGGGCAGCAGGTCAATAGGACAGTGGTAAAGACGATGGGATGAAAGGGTCGCAACCTCAGTGGAGAAGTGGGATTGACCAGGCGAGGTCCCACAAGACAGCGAGACTAGCAGCAGTCTTGACCTCAACGTGTGTTTGTAAAGATGGACCAACGGGAGGCGATACTTGGTCACCAGAGAAGCGTTTATGAAGTTACCAGCTGATCCTGAGTCCAGAAAAGCAGGAACCTGAAAAGAGAGTCCAAAATCGGTCAAGACCGGTACCGGGATCGTCAATCGTGGAGAGGGATGATTTGCACCTTGGGAGGCCTCTCCCACGTAACCTAGGTGTGAGCATTTCTCAAACATTGGGGAAGTTGCGGACAGTCTCTTTGCTAGTGCTCTGGACTGGTGCTGCAGAGGCACAAATTCTCCACACGACGTCAGAACCAGTCTTGCTCAGTCAGGTGGGCCCTATCCACCTGCATGGGCTCTTCATCGGAAGGTTGTGGGAGTGGCAGAGGAGGCTTCTGGAAAACTGGAGCAAGACGTGGTAGGCGACATGGCAGAACTGCGTCATATTCTTGACGGAGTTCTTCCTGTCTCTGGGTAAAGGGCATGTCAATGCGAGTGGCCAAGTGAATAAGCTCACTCAAAGAATTTGGAAGGTCTCTTCCAGCCAGCGCATCATTTACCCAACTGGAGAGGCCCTTCTTGAATGTGGTGCACAGGACAGCATCATTTCAGGATAGTTCCGAGACTAAGGTACGAAACTGGACAACGTAGTCTTCAACTGAGGAGTCCCCTTGGCGCTGTTTCGGCAGAGGATGCACCTGGAGATTCCTCAAAAATGCTGCGGAATTCAACTAGGAAAGCCTGTAAGTTAGCCATCACTGGGCCACTCCTGTCTCAGAGGGGAGTGGCCCAAGCCAGAACCTTCCCAGAAAGAAGACTGACCACGAATGCCACCTTAGACCAGTCGGTCAGGAACTGGTCAGCCATCAATTCCACATGCATGAAACACTGAGTACTAATGCCCCTGCAGAGTTTCGGGTCCCCATTGAACTTTGATGGTAATGACAACTGGAGCTTGGGACCAACAGGCGCCAATGGGACAGCAAGCATAGAAGAGACCACAGGAGGAGGCTGTGGCTGCTGCTGGGCGGCGAGGAGCTGCTGCATCATGGTGGACAGTTGATTTAACTGTTGACCCTGTTGCGCAATTTGCTGAGACTTCTGGGCTGCTATGGTTGTGAGATCCACAACACTTGGCAGAGGCACCTATGCAGGATCCATGGCTGGATCTAACTGTAACGGCACGAGTAATGGATCCTCTGGACCACCGCAGGTGGTGGTTGAAGCCATGCCAGGTGGCGGAATCAAAGTAGGTCTTGGTGTTCACCAGAGCCTGCTGCAAGGCAGGATAGGCTTGCTGCGGAAGGAGTCCTACCAGGTCACTACCCCTGATGCGACTTGCTTGTGGTGGCAGCCGAAGTGCAGCGAGGTACCGAATTGTGAAACAAGCTCATAGCTGGGGACAAGCAGGAAGGTCAGGGCAGGCGGCAAAGGTTCATAGTCAGAAAACGTAGCAAAGGGTCAGGAACATGGCAAGACAAGAATGTACTCATCAACGCTTTCTCTAAGGCAGAAGGTGCAATAGATCTGGCAGGGAAGTAGTGGGAGTATCCCAGAAATATAGTGTAAGCGCCCGGCACCTAACCAATTACCAGCATGCTAACCCTTTAAGTCTCAGAGAGCAAACACACACCCTAGGGAGCTGGGACGCATGCACCAGCTGGAAGAGGAGCACGGGGAAGCAGGAGGGCGGCAGGGTAAGTATGTGCTCGGGTACGAGTACGCCCGTAACCCGATATGGGGACCGTGGTGCCACTCGTCCCCACTGCCGAAGGGGCAGAGGGGCTACAAGTGCGCCCGCAGCCCGACATGTGGGCTGCGGGGCAGTTGGTAGCAATATTACTGCCATATAGTGACCATATAGACTGTATATGATCGCCATACAATGACCATATAGTGGTAGGTACCAATGTACACAAGCTCTACGGACTGCATATTACCTTTATACAGTAACCATATAGTGGTAGATGATAGTGTACACAGGCTCTGCTGAAATGTGAATGATTACAGTGCAGTTAAATTTTGTGACTGACAGGTGACGTTTCACTGATGAGTCACATTGTCTTTTCTACTCCATCTGGTCCAGACCACCATGATGACTTCTGGTCACCACTTGTTCATGTCGGTTTGTCACAAATATCTTAGAATCTGCACTTTTCCAGCACCTCTTTCACTGTCCTCCACCTCAGTACAAACTTCCCAGGGATGAGAGAGCGGGTACAGGCCATAACTTATAGGCTCAGTATCCTAGAGGAGAGGGGAGAAAGAGAATTAATGGCCTGGAGGCTGTGCTACAGCTATGGCCTCAGATTCATAATACCAGTTAGGTAGACCCTTAATAGATACGTTGGAATGCTGCAGGTAGGTAGGTAGGCAGCAGTTATTACCCAGGTAGGTAGGCAGTTCATAGGCCCCAGGTAGGAAGGTAGATTGGTCCTAGGTAGGAAGGTAGGCAGTAGTTAGGCCACAGGTAGGCAGATAGGTTCCAGTTAGGTAGGTAGGCTAGAGGTAGGTAGATTAGCCCAAGGTAGGTAGTAGTTAGGCCCCAGTTAGGTAGGCAGCCCCCAGGTAGCTAATTAGGTTGCTAAGCCATAGGTAGTTAGTTAGATAGGTAGGTAGGCCGTAGGTGGACTACAGGTAGGTAGGCTATTTGGGGGCCCCACATAGGTAGGTAGATTATAGGTAGGCTATAGATGGGCCCCAGATCGATAGGTAACTAGATAGATAGGTTATAGATGGAGTCCAGATATATAGGTAGATAGATAGGCTATAGGTGGGGCCCATATAGGTAGGTAAATAGATAGGCTATAGGTGGACCTCACATAGGTAGGTAGATCGGCTATAGGTGGACCCCGCATAGGTAGGTAGGCTATAGGTGGGCCCGCATAGGTAGGTAGGCTATAGGTGGGCCCCACATAGATACGTCGGCTACAGGTAGGCTATAGTGGCTTCCACATAGATAGGCTGTAGGTAGGCTATAGGGGGGCATAGGTAGGCTGTAGGTAGGATTTAGGGGCCACCAAATAGGTAGGCTGTAGTTAAACTATAGGGGCCCCACATAGCTAGGCTGTAGGTAGGCTATGGGGTCCCTCACGTAGGTAGGCTATAAGAAGGCTATACTGTAGGAGTCCCTGCGCAGATACGCTCCATTAGTAAAAAAAAAAAAAAAAGAAATAACTAACTCACCTGTCTCTATGATCCCTCAATTTGATGAGCAGCCAGCCAGCTCTGAGCCCGGTACGGGGGGCGTGATGATATTACGACATTGTGCAGCCCACGTCAGCACTGGGGGCCAACACCTGGTACGTTTAAGGCCTGAAGGCCTTAGGCTTACCAGGCCACACAGTTACTGCCTCTGAATGCTCGGGACACAGGGCCTGGCTGTTCTGAGGCAGGATGTGCCGCTCTGGCTGCTCCCCCAGTAGTTTCAATCCTTAACCCAAGTACTGTGGAGAAAATTTGAAACTTGACTCTTTAAACTCAAATAAATTTGCATTAAGTCAAACAGTTGATCCCAGAACCTGGAAGTGAACTAGACTCCTTAATCAAAAACAGTGTGTTGTGGTAATCTTTGCAGGTGGAAAGTATAGTTACAGGAACAACTAAGTGGTAAGTTGAGCAGTGGAGGACACACTTGCAAAAGGAACAAAATCTTGGAAAATCATTTCACAGCAACCCAGATAATTGTACATTTGGAAGAAAGTGGCAGATCATTAATTAAATCCATTAACCAATAGGAGTCCTTTGAGCTACATGAATGGGCAATGGATGTAGGAGGATGGCTTTGTTCTGATGCATCATTCTGGTAAGAACTCCAGGATGTCCTACCAGCTTAAAACAATGTCCTAACAAAATTTTTTCTAAGATTTTTGGGGTGAACGTCTCTCCATGAGGTATATCTTAACCTCATAATGACCACCCGCCGACTTTTGACGTCGGGCGTTGCAGGTCGTTCATCTGCAGCGACATCTTTTGACATCACTGCAGATATCGGAGTTTGCAACACCTAACGCCACAGAAGCGCTGGTAGCAGGGCTGTACTTTACCTCTGCTCCCCAGCACTTAACCCTTTGATTGTCGCGGTTTGTGACTGCAGCATAATCAAAAGGCTTCGCCTGCTTGGTTAGGTGATCAGGACTCCTGGTGACCCAACAGATTCCGGGGAATGGCTTCACAGTCAGCCCTGGGGACTTAGTTTAGCCACAGGGCTGTCTGTGTAAGAAGCCAGCAATCAGGGCAGACTGTGTGCTGCCCTGATTGCTGCCTGTGTCAAATTGACACAGATTATAATGTATTAGCATATGTGAATATGCTAATACATTACTAAGTGTAAAAAAAATGTAACACAGTTATCCCTTCAAGGAATTTAAAAAAAAGTAAAAAAAAACATAAAGTATAGAAAAAAAAAAAAATAAATAAATAAATAAAATAAATAATAAAATAAAAATACATATTTAATAAAAAATAATTGTGCATATATTACGCATGAAAAAAACACATATTGGGTATCCACACGATCGTTATAACCTGTAGAGTTAATCTAACAAGCTATTAGGTGTTAAATGTGAATACATTGAAAAAAAAATAGAAAAAAAAATCTGCAATAATTTATAAGTGAACTTAAACTATTCCAACAAGAACTACAACTTAGAACAAAGTCTCATACAACTGCATCATTGAAAAATAAAAAACGCAAGGAGGCAAAAACAAAAAAAAATGTCCTGGTCATTTACTTTTCAGGTGTTTGCTTAAGGGGTTAAAGTTGTATAGGAGAGCTGGACTCAAACAAGTAAGATCATCAATGAACTGACTCTAATTTGGTGAGAGGCATCAGATTACTGGAATCAGTGCATTAGCTTTGATGTTTTCTTCTCACGGGCCTGAAATGACCAAAATGAATATAAA